>JARQOC010000001.1:219633940-219912771 GCA_033576535.1 Allobates femoralis
CTGTATTCAGTACCTGATCTCTGGAGAAATATGCAGTCACCTTCTTTGGAGATCTCCTTCTTCCTGACTTGCCACTCACCATTGGAACCACTGTGTCCTCAGGTCACCAGGTAACTTCTTTAGGGCTTCACAGAGTGGTTTTTCACCTTGTTGTGCCGAGTTGAAGCCGATCATCTACTGGAGTTCCTGCACTAAGCAGCCTGTGCCATTCAAAGCTCGGCCACGCCCCCCCATCGACCTAAATTTATCACTAACATGAAGCTCAATATGTCACGAAAAATCAGTCTAAGAATTCTAGGATCCAATGAAGAGTTCCAGAGTTTTTACCTCATAACACCGGTTAGAATTGCAAAAATGGCCAGGTCAGTAAGGTCAAAACAGGCTGGATGGTGAAGGGGTTAATAGAAATCGCAACTATGAGTAAAGTGTTCACTACCTGAACCTGAAACAGTAAACAGATTATAAACAGTACAATGTGTATTGTATTTACTTGTTCACCCCTCTAAATCTAAACTATGAGGATCAAAGATATGTCACAATGAAGCAGTTTTCACACAGATAAAGCACACATTCGAAAAAAGTCTTAAAAGCATAACACCAGCCAGAGGCTGGAATAAACTTAATTGATCTTTTAACTTACTATTGTTTTGACATATTAAATTTGGATTTTGGCACATTATTCCACTTATTTAGTCAACCATAATTCTAATGAGTACCATTATACTTGCTTTCACAAAGTGACTTTTCAACTACTCATTTTCGTTATACAAAGGCAGAATTTTATAACTGAAATTTTTATTATATTTAAAATTGTATTTCTTCTGGAATTTAATAATACAGTCATACAAATAAATGATCTTGGAAATCCTACATTTTTTAAACTGATATATCTCTTGTTGCGCAGTTATGACATATATGTCATTACTAAAATGAATTAAAGGCCATTACAATTGAGCGGATTAGGCAAAAGTCAAAATTCTGTGCAGAAGTACAATTTTAAAAAATCCACAGTTTGGGATCTTTGTAACAGTTATGCCCTTCAGGGCATGGTGTGGTAAAGTAGATCACTGGGCCACTGATGGAGTTGTGGTTGCTAAATACCTGAGACATCAAGAGACAGAAGACTGACTTCAAATAAACCAAGGATATTTATTTAGTATAACAAAGATGTTAACTAAAAGGAAGTCTGAAGGAGCGGACACCGAACTCCCCTAGAGGAGCAGCCAATGAGGGAACCCCTAAACAGAGATTATCCCGACACAGCTCCAGGGGGTCTAAATGCCACAAATCCGAAACAGAGGGGCGACTCATACAAACCGTAACAGAGTAGGTAATAATATTGAGAAGACTGACGAATACTGACTCCTGAAAAGGCTGATACAGCTGGTAAAAGAATCTAGAAAGTCCTGTGCAATCCTGGAGAGGCTTGAACAGCACAAAGCAGGATCCAGAATATATGGAGAAATCCAGGATAACAAACTGCCAGCAGAGGATTCTAAACACTGGCAGTGTTCCTAAGGAATGAACATATTGCCCAGGCATCGCCCATAGAGGGAAGGTGCCTTATATATCCTTATATATCCTGAGCCTCTCAACAATCGGGCTGAGAGACCAAATAGGGAACAGTTGTACTGTCTCTTCAAATACTAGCAGAGTGCGCTGCATGCAGCCTAAGCATGCTTCTATGGGACCTACTCAGAAGACGTGAGCTCTGGGAGGAGAAGGAAGTGGACGGACGTGCGGGACTAGAAGCAGGGTGTGTAGAGGACATTGTGGCTGGAGGGAGGACAGACGCAGAAGAACTGTATGATGAGTGTCGGTCTCTCTGTCTATCAGAGACTGGCCTGCAGCGGGAACAACCCAATAGGAAGAATGGCACCACGGGATGAACACCGGTCTCCCTGCCCTGAGGAGACTGGCCCCTGGCCAAGGGCATGATAGTAACATTCTGTGAGTACAAATCAATTCCACTTGAATATAATCACTCATCCCTTTTGGTCATGTAATTTATGAGAACTGCCACTTAACTGTATATAGATACTACATTGGTGATATTGAACTTGTCAATTGGATGCCACATGCGGCTCCCAAGAACTTTTCATTTTTTCCACCTAGTTGCTGGCAGCTGTGTATACGTCTGCACTTCTATAACAACAAGAATGTCACAGCATTGCTGACATTTTTCAAAAGGGTGAGAATTATATAACTGGCAGCTGAAACCAGGCTAACAGCCATGATTCTCATTTACCAATACTGTATAACAAACAAACTGGTCATAGCAACCAATCTTTATGCAACTGATTTATTTCAGAGCATTGTAAATAATGGGTCACATTTTTTGGTTGTTGTGGACCACAAGCACAGTTTTTCTTTTATATAGTGTTATTAAACCTTCCCAGCTAAGCATGTGAGTGAGTCAGGCTCATGTCTCCCCTCTGCAAATCTCTTCACTGGCTCCCAATTCCCCAGCTTATCCAATTCAAACTACTAACTGACTTATAAAGCCATCTACAATCTGTCTCTCCCTCATATATCTCTGAACTAATCTCTCGATATCATTCCCACTCGCAATGTTTGATCCTCCCCAAACCTCCTCCTTTCCTCCACACTTGTACATTCCTCATCTAACTGCCTGCGAGACTTCAACCGAGCATCATCCATCCCCTGAAACTCTGCACCCCATCACGTCCGACTGTCCCCTACACTCGGAACCTTCAAGCGGAACCATTTCTTCAGAACAGCCTACAACCTGCAATGACCACGGTGCCACCTCACCACCACTGGACCTGGTGCTCCACCATCACTGGACCCTGCGCTCCACCACCACCTGAGCAGACCCAACCTACTGTCTCCTTCCCCATTGCCCTGTAGAATGTAAGCCCGCAAGGGCAAGCGTCCTCTCTCCCCTCTGTACTAGTCTGTCAGTGTTAATTTGTTTATTGTATTTTTAACTTGTTTGTATGTAACCCTTTCTCATGTACAGCACCATGGTATATCCACAATTGGTCTGCCCTAACATAAATAAATATCAATATGATACTACAAATCTTAAGGGCACGATGTTTTAGCGGCCTACGCTCCATGTTAGCATATTATTGCTATGTGTGAGGCTTGGTTCACTGATGTGTGGTGCACAGAAGTAAAATTGGAAGATTAATAAGTAAGGTGCTTCAGCACTCAAATAGAGAATAAATGAGAACAAGTATTTGGTTGTATTTATATTGGTGAAGATTTAAAAAAATTGAAACAAAAACAGTCCATAAATTGACATATAATCTGACGTTTCGACTCTGGCAGGACTCTTTATCAAAGTAACTGTATCTAAAGTAAAATAACATAACATAAATCCATTTCAGGTAAATCAAGACCTAAAACACAAAAGTCAGATTTACAAATACAACAAGAAGTGTTGTAGACATGGAACTGACACATAGGTATTTTAATGTGGGCTACAGGTACATTAATATTGAGATATAGTAAACATATGCAAAATACACAATGGAGGTAATTACCTATTCAATTAAGGTCAGTGTGTAGGGTGTAGCGTATATTACAACCGAGGTGAGTCCTATAAAGAATAGAATAATATGATAAAACAGTGAAGGTATAAAGTACAACGATGTGGAAAGGAAAGGAAAAAAGGGGTGGGAGGGAAAACATCAGGGGCTCTGCAGACATGAGATGACATGTCGTAACAATTACTGCCAACTTTCCAATCAAAAATTAAATGGCGCTCCTTCCCTTCTGAATGCATTCAGAAAGTGGTTATTCAACACATGTGGACTATTGGCATACTTAGGAGAAATTGCACAACAAATTCTATTGTGCATTTTCTCCTTTTACCTTTGTGAAAATTCAATATTTGTGGCTAAAAGAACATTTTTCTTGGAAAAAGTTACATTTTCATTTTTTTCCTTCCATATTGCTTTAGTTCTTAGATTGGTGTCACTCTTGGATATTTTCTGTGACATCGACCCCTGAAAGTGACTTCAAATGTGATTTGGTCCCTTAAAAAGTAGCTTTGTAAATTTTGTTGCAAAAATAAAAAATTACTGATAAATTGTGAACCCTTCTAACTTCCTAACAAAAAAAAAAGTTTCAAAATTGTGCTGATGTAAAATAGACATTTTGTAAATGTTATTTATTAAATACTTTGTGTGATATAACTCTCTGGATTAATGATATAAAAAATTCAAAGTTTCAAATTTGCAAAACTTTTGCCAATTTTCATTGGGAAATGAAGGCAAAAAAATATTGGCCTAAATTTACAACTTACATAAAGTCCAATACTGTATGTCATGAAAAAACAATCTCAGAATCACTGGAATCCATCGAAGACTTCCAGAGGTATAACCTCAAAAAGTGACACTAATAAGAAGTGGAAAAAATGGCCTGGTCATTAAGGTGAAATCAGGCTGGGTGCTAAAGGGGTTAAATAAATGTCATTTACATGGTATATAATAAATATGCACATGTTTAGCAGGATAGCCAAGCCTGTATACAGTCATAACCAAAAGCGTCGGCACCCTTGAAATTTTTACAGAAAAGTAAGTGCCGGTATTTCTCCCAAAATAATTATGGCAATTACATGTTTTGTTTTACACACATTTATATCCTTTGCGTGCTTTGGAACAACACAAAAAGATGAGAAGAAAAGTCAAATTGGACATAATTTCACACAAAACTATAAATGTGGGTGGCCAAAATTGTTGGCACCCTGAACTTAATATTTGGTTGCACGCCCTTTGAAATAAATAACTGCAATCAATCACTGCCTATAACCTTCAACAAGATCCTTACACCTCTCAACTGGAATTTTGGAACACTCTCCTTTTGCAAACTGCTCCAGGTCTCTCATATTTGAAGAGTGCTATCTCTAGACAGCAATTTTAAGATGTCCACGGATGTTCAATGGGATTTAAGGTACCGTCACACGGGGGAGACATCGCCGGCAATGTCGGCGGGGAATTGCGGGAGCACGCATCCCCGCTGACATTGCCGGTGAGATGTCACAATCTGCGATGTCACCGGTAATGCAACAGCGATGTTACCGTCGACATCGCTGCCAGGGTTGAAATCCACCTTGGTGGCGATGATTATAATGGGAACCTATGGCTCAAGTCGCCAGTAACATCGTCGTTGCCACGTTACACAGGGCGATGCGTACACATCGCCTGAGAGTGATCACCAGAGGTATTGTCCTACTGGAAGACCTATGACCTAGGATGCAAACCCAACTTTCGGCCCTACATTTCAACTCAAAATCATTTGGTAATCTTCAGATTTAATTATGTTTTCCACACAGTCATGCCACCCAATGCCAGAGATAGCAAAACAAACCAAAATGTCTTTAAACCTCTACCATATGTGACTGTAGGTACTGTGTACCTTTCTTTCCAGGTCTCATTCCATTTTCAGTAAATAGTAAAATGATGTACTTTACCCAAAAGCTATATCTTGGTCTCATTAGTCCACAAGACACTTTTGCAGGAGTTTTTGTTCTCCTTTTTCTGTTCTCCATACTTAGTATACATACATAGTATCAAAAACAGATAAAAAATGTCCACTGTGAACATAGCCTAAAAAGCTTTGATCTCATCAGATCTGAAGGCTGAGCATCTTAGTTCATGGAATCTTTTTTATGTTGCTCTAATACACACAAAGGAATTAAACAAGTGTATTACAAAATGTGTAGTTCCAATAATTTTCTGGGAGAAATACTTCATTTTCTGAAACAATTTCAAGGGTGCCAACACTTTTTGTCATGACTGTATTACAGAAGTGAATCTAGGGGCAAAACATTTTGGTGCTCCCTTCTATACACAGCTCATATACTCATACATGGTTTTTAAGCTTACAAGTATGTGCTGACTAGCTGCTGTTCTTAATTCTCTCAATGTTCAGTGGAAGACCACAGCTCCATTTTCATTGAGAAAAATAGGAAGAGAAGCTGATTTCCATGTGACCATAAGTATGAAAATCGCAAAAGAGAGCCGGAACTGGCAAAAAGAACCAAATCCTGACCGTGAGTATATGTTACCTCGCATTCTTACCACTGGCAAAGGAGAATCCTGACAACATACAGTGCATGTGCTGTGAGGATTCAGATTGACTGGAACAGAGGATCACATAGAACATAAATACATCAATAGTACCATCATCAGTACAAAAATACATCACTAAGGGTATGTGCACATCGGACGGTTCTGCATCTTTGCAGACCGACCGGGAACCGGTGGAGAATGGCAGATACTGAGTTTTCTGAACTCGGCAGTGTCCCTCGTTTTGTTAGCGTTTTGCTAACGATTTGCGATCGGGTTATTAGCGTTTGGACAGCGTGTTCTTGGCGATTTCCCCGGCGTTTTTCTTAGCGAGTTCCAGACTGGTCTTTGGTGCACTTGTTCAGCTGGAACCGCTGGAAAAACGCTGAAAAGAAGTCACTTGCTCTATCTTTGAAAACCGGTAGAAAACCGGTGAATAAACTGAAAACGACAATAAATAAACCGTTCTAATGTAGACAGCGTTTTCTAAACTCCATTGACTAGCATGTTAATCCAACCGGTGGCTAGGATTAACATAAATTAACATAAAACTCAGCGGAAAACCGCCGACGGAAAACGCTATAAAACAGCCCACAAAACGACTGATGTGCACATACCCTAAAACTGCCATTAGTAAATTAATACATCACCAAGTTAAGCACAGCAGTGCATAAATCAATTGTAATATCAGGTTAACCCCATACTAAATTGTATTGCATGAATCTACAACTCCCAGTATGTCATTAAGATTGGTAAAGAGATCCTGGGAGTGGTTGTTTACAGCCATCATCAGACTGCAGACCAGAAAGATACCACAGTACTGATGAGGAGCAGTCAGTATTACAAATAAACATTTACAGGTACCATATAAATAACATTTTCTTTGCTGCCCATACTGTCTTATCACATATTCCCCCTACAACTTATACTGTCTCCTCAACCTCCCACCGTACTGTCCTCTAATGCTGGCTTCACACCACGTTTTTTGTGATCCGGCTTTGCCTCCCATGTATCCCTATGGTGGCCATCCGATTCTGCCAGTTGAGTCCCGGATTCGTTTCTGTCCCATTTTTTCCCGGCCCCTAAATCGGACACTGCGCCGATTTTGGTCTCCGGTGATAAAACTGGACCAAGCTGGACAGAAACGAATCGTGGGCGATCCGGCGCCTATAACATGGGAGTCTACCGGTGCTGGACACAAGGAAAAGCAGGATTGTTTCACAGATCCGGTTTTAGTGTACTGAGCATTCTCATTCATTCAACTGATCTGTTCCCGTAGTTTACCTTTAGCAGTATATCTACATACACTGCTAAAATGAAATTAAGGAAAGGAATGGTTAAAAATAAAAAATAAATGCTCACCTCTCTGCCAAGTGTCTCGCGATGTGTGGCATCCACCTCCGATGGCTGCGGGACCTTAATCAGCTGACCGGGAAGGGGCAGCCCCGATCAGCTGATGTGTCACATGACCGCATCAGTTGAGCGGTTTAAATCAACTCAGCTTATGTGGTCATGTGACACATCAGCTCATTGGGTTGCCGCACCTTCCCGGTCAGCTGATTAAGGTCCTGTAGCCATTGGAGGTGGATGCCTCACATCGCGGGACCCTCAACGGAGAGGTGAGCATTTTTTTTTTATTTTCAACCATTTCTTTCTTTAATTTCACTTTAGCAATGTATGTAGATACAATGCTAAAGTGAAAGGAACAGCGCTGACACCACTTACTTGGCTCGGCTCCCCCCAGCTCTTTCTGTGTCCAGATCCCTCAAAATCCCAGATCTAGACACAGAAATGGAATCCAGAGTTTACAATCCAGACCTGTCCGTTCCTGTCTGTGTGGTCCTGCTAAAAACAGGATCCGCACAGACAGGAACAAACTGTGGTTTGAAGCCAACCTAACAAGATTCCCTATAACAATAAAACTGTTTTTGTTCAGCTCCATTGGAGTGCTTACCATACTGACATTCACTGCCTATGCAGCATCAAAAAGTCATGTCAACAGCTTGATCAGATTATGTGCCAACAACGCCATGACAAAAGGTACAAGGCATCAGGGTTTCAATGATACTCATACCTGTGAGTAAAATTGAATTCAGGGAGCTGACATGTTACACTTTCTCTGAGCTGGCTTTCAGTTTGATATCCGGCTCACAAAATGGCAGAATACCATTCCATGATGTGGCAAAATGCAGCCGTCTGGGAGCTCGACAATAAATGCCCCATATGAGTCTCACCTCTATATACGTCACTAGTAACTGATGACTTTTTGTTTATATTGAAGATGAATACTGCATTAAAAACGCAAGGTAGCAATGGCAGCAATACATTATTGTACTAATACATACTTTTCCAGCTGGTACATTTTAATAATTTCTTTAAGCTTAAGCTATCCGGCTCAGATTGACAGTCAGAATTTGAAATTGATCCTTTAGGAGAAACAGAAAATTCCTCTTGTCACTAAGGAGCATTTTTATGGTCTATTGGAAATGCACATTTCAAGTGATTTTGTTTTAATCTCTAACATAATTATAAGTAATTCACAGTATATATGTCACATTTCAATGCAATCTATGAAGCATATGGAAACTCTGTGTGTCTCAAGTTCATTCCAGGAACGTTTCTGATTATTGTATTGCAGTTACCTGTCCAGGGAAACTACAAAGCTGTAAGTGCACTACCCATTGTCAGCTTTCTGTCAACTAGATATATATGTCGTTAAGTTCAATTCTAGCATATTTCTAAATGCTCCAGGGCGAGAATATCAAAGAGATAAACATAACTTTCAAGTTATAACTACTTTCGTCCTCCTTCTCAATGCCTTCTCATTTTCCTCTCTCAGTTCTGGCATTTAACCAGATCCACCCACATTATCCAGGCAGGCGGATAATCTCTTCTTACCTCTCGAGTACTGTTTTCATTGCTGTGATGGTTCTGACAGCATTACTCAACACAAGGTATTACTGAGCAATGGCAAGTACAAGGCTTGCAGTTGAAAAAAAACCTCCATTTACTCTCTTTGCTGGGAGGCTATGCCATTCATCCATAAGCTTTGTATAACGTAATATTTTGATATGGTCCCTCCACCTCTCATCCAACCCCAGGTCATGTCCTCTTGTTCAAATACTTCTTTCTGGAAAAAAAGTTAATGCTGAAATACAGGTTTCTATTACATGAAAGAAAAAACAATATCTCATTATACCTGTGTTTTTCAAGGGTATAACACAATTGCATACAGAATTTTGACTAAGAGCCTTACGTCTTCCATAGGGCCTAGTAATTTTACAATCTCATTTGATACCAAGGAAGCAGCCAACATAGTCAATATACCGTATATGCTACTAATATGACCAATATCATGAAGGCATAATGTAGTGCTGAACAATAGTAAGTTGTCTGGTACAGATCTCTTGAAAAGTAGAAAAACTGAAAATTTGTTCAAAAGATTTCTCCAAAAATTATTAAGATGGGTTTATGGTACCTGACTTGCGAAAATGAATGACCGCTAGTTAGTAAACATTTTGTTTCGTACCCTGTTTACACATACAGGCTGGGCTTAACAATAAGCACTGAATGATCTGTGAAAGCTCACTCAGGTGCCTTAGGCTGCCATTCATTTCATCAGAGCGAGTCCCATTTGCGCAGGTCTATGCAATGCTGAGAATGATGATCTTTTGTGCAGCACAAAAGATCATTTCCACTGATGATTGAGCATTTTGTTCGTTCATTTATTGGGTGATCATCAGCAAGTTTAGACTACAAGACTATCATGAAATAACAAGTTTTAGGATTCACAGCAATCTGGTAGTGCAAACAAACCCTTGAGCTATGGAACTGGGTCACCCACGGCCGTGGGCTACTCAGAACGGGGCTATTTAGCAGCTCTGGGGAGTTACAGGAGTCAAGACCCGGCTTCCGTGACCCTGAGTTCAGTTGTAAAAGGGAGTTCTTGGCGTGATAGAGGAAGGAGTGATAAGAAGGGTAGTTATTCATGACGCCACCCATGGTATCTGGCTATTAGTGGCCACCGCTGCTGCAGGACTTCCAGGAATGATAAACAGGCAACAAGCATGGCGCATCTCCCCATGGGTGGAGCGGATCCCAGGGGCAGTGGATGTGGCACAGGTGTAGGGTGCAGGATGGCGGGCGCAAAGCAACAGACAGACTCACGGTTTGCTGTTTCCTCAGTTCTTTTACTGGTGCAACTGTAATTCCGGCTGTTGGTACTAAGGCCCCTTTCACATCAGCGTTTTACGCTGATCGCGGCAGATGCGGCGGATTTACCGCATCTGCCACCTAACCGTCACACTTGCGGTTCACCTTCGGCAAGCCCCATGCAATGTCTATGGGGCTTGCGGCAGGTGCGGCAAGTGCGGTATAATTGTGGTTTCAGCACTTGCGGCAGATGCGGCTGCAAAAAAAATGCTGCTTACACGGTTTTATCGCGGCCGCAACTGCGGCAAGTGCCGAAACCGCAACTATACCGCACTTGCCGCACCTGCCACAAGCCCCATAGACATTGCATGGGGCTTGCCGCAGGTGAACCGCAAGTGTGACGGTTAGGCAGCAGATGCGGCAGATGTGGTAAATCCGCCACATCTGCCGCGATCAGAGTAAAATGCTGATCTGAAAGGGGCCTAAGAGGAGTTCTGGCACCTGAAAGCAACTCGGAGTTCTCCTCACCCGGCAAGATCTGAGGCCTCCTGCTGCACTTTGTAATGGGTCTCTGCTGTTGCATAAGCTGAGCTGCTGACCCTCTCTTTTCTCTCCCTCCTGCTTGGTGCCAGTATGGCAGGCAACTCGAGTCCTTCTCTAGCCTCTCATCTCAGGCGACTGTTCCTGTGCTCTATCTGTTGCTTTGCCTCCGGGCATAGTGTGGCTGGGGAACTTCAAATTGGACTCAGTATATAGGTTTAGCTGTCTGTTTAAATTCATGACCTCGGCCCATTTAGTGAGGACAGAACAGTAAAACGGTAGCCATCCAGCTAGTGGGATACAAGTCAAGTCACTAACTACACAGAGACTTTGTACAGCTACAGCAATCTCTGCATAGCCAAGCATTCCCCTCAAGACACCATGTCCTCCAGATCACACAGGACAAGATCCATTACATCTGCCTCCTCAAAGACAGCATCCATTAGCAGCCCGGTCACCACTGACCGCGCAAATGCTGAAGCTGCCAAAATGCGAGCAAGATTTGCTGATCAAGAGATGCAACTTAAATTAGAGAAGGCACACTTGGAAGCAACCCTAGCTGACCAAGAGAGAAGGTCCCAGTTAGAGAAGGCACGCCTGGATGCCACCTTAACATGTCTAGCAGCAAAAAGGGAGGCTGCACACACCATCACAGAGGCAGAGCAGAGTCACTAGAAGCCACTCAAAACCTGGAGCTGCATAGGGAAACAGTGTGCTGAGTCTGGAGTTTCCACTGTAAGATGCACCACAACGCACATCTTAGTAAGTTAATGAACTCCCTGATCCAAACTACAACCCTGATCTAGTACCAAAACGCAAACACGACACCTCCACTGAAGAAAGCGGGAGACATCATGAACCTCCACTCAGGACAGACACCCATCTCAAAAATGTTCCACAAAACAACTCTGCTAATGACTACCTTGCCCCTCTACAGGTAACCAACGTAAATCACATTGCTGACACATCATACGTCAGACCGAAGCAACACGACACCGGCTGCCACCACCCAGAGGACACTAACAGGTACAAAGCACCTCAGATTACTATCAGGGTAACCCATCACTAGTACAGTCATATGAAAAAGTTTGGGCACCCCTCTTAATCTTACTCTTTTTTTTTTTTTTAAAAATTGTTTTTTTGCAACAGCTATTTCAGTGTGATATATGTAATAACTGATGGACACAGTAATATTTCAGGATTGAAATGAGGTTTATTGTACTAACCGAAAATATGAAATATGCATTATTTCAAAAATTGACAGGTGCAAAAGTATGGGCACCTCAACAGAAAAGTGACATTAATATTTAGTAGATCCACCTTTTGCAAAAATAACAGCCTCTAGTTGCTTCCTGTAGCTGTTAATGAGTTCCTGGATCCGGGATGAAGGTATTTTTGACCATTCCTCTTTACAAAACAATTCCAGTTCAGTTAAGTTTAATGGTCGCCGAGCATGGACAGCCCGCTTCAAAACATCCCACAGATGTTCAATGATATTCAGGTCTGGGGACTGGGATGGCCATTCCAGGACATTGTAATTGTTCCTCTGCATGAATGCCTGAGTAGATTTGGAGTGGTGTTTTGGATCATTGTCTTGCTGAAAGATCCATCCCCGGCGTAACTTCAACTTTGACACTGATTCTTGAACATTATTCTCAAAATCTGCTATACTGAGTGGAATCCATGTAGACCCTCAACTTTAACAAGATTCCTGGTGCCGTCATTGACCACATAGCCCCGAAGCTTTGATGGACCCTCCCCTAAATTTGACAGTGGGTAGCAAGTGTTTTCTTGGAATGCTGTGTTTTTGTGGCGCCATGCAAAAGCCTTGTTGTATGACCAAACAACTCAATCTTTGTTTCATCAGTCCACAGGACCTTCTTCCAAAATGAAACTGGCTTGTCCAAATTGTGCTTTTGCATACCTCTGGCGAATTGTTTGTGGCATGCATGCAGAAACAGCTACTTTCGCATCACTCTCCCATACAGCTTCTCCTTGTGCAGTGTGCGCTGTATTGTTGACTGATGCACATTGACACCATCTGCAGCAAGATGATGCTGCAGGTCTTTGGAGGTGGTCTGTGGATTGTTCTTGACTGTTCTCACCATTCTCTTCTCTGCCTTTCTGATATTTTTGTTGGCCTGCCTACTTCTGGCCTTTACAAGAACTGTCCCTGTGGTCTTCCATTTCCTTACTATGTTCCTCACAGTGGAAACTGACAGGTTAAATCTCTGAGACAAACTTTTTGTATCCTTCCCTGAACAACTATGTTGAACAATCTTTTTTTTCAGATCATTTGAAAGCTGTTTTGAGGAGCCCATGATGCCACTCCTCAGAAAAGATTGCAACTAGGAGAACAACTTGCAAGTGGACACCTGAAATAGCTTTTCTCATGATTGGATACACTGGGCTATGAAGTACAAAGCTCAATGAGGTTACCAAACCAATTTAGTGCTTCAGTAAGTCAGTAAAAAGTAGTTAGGAGTATTCAAATCATGAAAATCAGAAGGGTGCCCATACTTTGGCACCTGTCAAGTTTTGAAATAATGCATATTTCACATTTTTGGTTAGTACAATAAGCCTCATTTCAAACCTGAAATATTACTGTGTCCATCAGTTATTACATATATCACACTGAAATAGCTGTTGCAAAAAAACAATTTTAGGCAAAAAAAAAAGAGTAAGATTAAGAGGGGTGCCCAAACTTTTTCATATGACTGTATATTCTGCTGAAAACCTGTTCCCAACAGAATTTGCTAAGTTCTTGACACGACGTGAGCTGGTTGCCAAAGGACTCATGAAATTCACTGATCAAGCTGAAGGCTATAGAGCTTGGAAAGCTTCCTTCCAAAATGTCACTAGAGACTTGGGTTGCTATACACTATACATGGAAGAGATAGTCTTCTTAAGGTACCATTACACACTGCCATATGGCTTCCATATCGTTGGCGATTTGACGTGAATGCGCACGTTCCGGGCACTTTTTTCAGATCGTTGTGGCGTTGTCACATGTAGCGATTTTGTGTCCGATCACTGGTGATCCTGCGTTCCGGAAATCCTGACCAAGACCGGAAGCGATCTGCTCTTCTCACATCGCCACTTCAGAGCCACAACCACATCAGAGATGTGGGTGTAGAGTTTGGCTGCGGCGAGGAGATAGGCGTGCCAGAGTGTGTTACACCGCGACCCTACCACACCGATTGGCCTACACAACTGTGTTACCACCAAGCTACCAATCGCCGCAGACGGGGCGTGGAAAACAGCACGCTCAGACACGCCTACGGGATTGATTCCAGAATGTCTCAGCGCGCTTTCTGCATTGCTATCGCCGTGTCACACGCCACGAAGCACTGAGATCACCTGGTGGATATCACCTGATTTCACTGCAGTGCAGGGCAATCAGGCGACGCTCCACCAGCGATTTCTCGCCATAGAATTGCCCAGTCACACGCCACTACACATATGCAAAGTGGTTTCCACATCGCCAAAATCGGGAATTGCCAGCCATCTTGCCGGAGATATGGTGGCGTGTGACAGTACCTTTAGTCAAGTACCTGGGAGAAGAGTCAGTCCAACACGCAGTAAGGATTAGAGACGTTAATATAAATCACCCTGAGATTGGCCTCAGAGAAATCTGGAAGAGGCTGGATGAGTGTTATGGCTCAGCAGAGGTAATAGAGAGGGTTTTGTTTAAAAGAATCAATGGCTTCCCTAAAATATTTAACAAAAAGCTCCAGAAACTTAGAGAACTTAGTGACTTAGTGACCTGCCAGGGCCCGGGGCTGTTCATTCAGACTCTATGGGCCCCCCTGCCATGTGATGTGGGTCATGTGACGGAGGGTCCTCTCAAAATATCTAAATTCAAGCACAGCACCAATAGTTTCAGGTATATCAGTACTAAATGCTATATGTTAATTTAACCTTCAATCAAGGGCTGTTAATAGAGACTGGCCAACATCAAACAGGGAGAAAAGGCGACACTCCAAGAGACCAATCATAAACTGGAGACAACATGCAAGAGAAATAAAAAACACCTCCAGATTAGGCAAGACCTGCCTTTTCTATGTAATAGAAGCCATGTTGCTGCACAATGCAAAACTAGTTTTTTTCTTATCTCCAGTCTAAAGAAAATTAGATAATGATTTATCGCATTGAAGCCACAAAGACTGACACTCTGGAATCAGCCTATAATATTTGGGCCCGCTGGATAGACTCCTATCCTGATTCTCTTCTAAACCCCTCCTTAAATATATCACCATGAATGATATATATGAAATGACAGGCTGTTATTTTTGATCATAAGAATAAACACTCTGTCAAGTTATTTACGAGACAAGCTATAAATCATGTTCCAAATTATTATGCAAACTAACAATAGGCTCGATGCTATTGCATCAGGAAGGGCAGTCTCTGTGCCTGTGTCCCCTTGTGCGCTCTCTCCTGTCTGTGCTGTCTCTTCCCCTGTGTACTCTGTGTTACTTGTGCCTTTCTCTCTGTTATGTGTGCTCTCAGCCCCTGTGTGTGCTGTCTCTCCCTGTGTGCGCTGTCTCTCTCTATGACTCTGCCTCCCCCTGTGCCTCTGCCTCCCCTATGCCTTCTTCCACCCCTGTGCCTCTGGCTACTCTGTGCCTTCTGTGTCCCGTGTGCCTGACTCCAAACACTGAGCCACCATACAATGCTCACCACTGAGCCACCATATACAGTGCTAACAACTGAGCCATCCATATACAGTGCTAACCACTGAGCCACCATACAGTGCTAACCACTGAGCCACCCTACAGTGCTAACCACTGAACCACCATATACAGGGCTAACTACTGAGCCACCCATACAGTGCTAACCACTAAGCCACCATACAGGTTGTTAACCACTGAGCCACCATATACAGTGCTAAGCACTAAGCCACCATACAGTGTTAAGCACTGAGCCACCATACAGTGCTAAGCACTGAGCCACCTACAGTGCTAACCACTGAGCCACCATACAGTGCTAACCACTGAGCAACCATACAGTGCTAACCAATGAGCCGCCACACAGTGATAATCACTGAGCCATCATACAATGCTAAGCACTGACCACCATTTACAGTGCTAACCACTGAGCCACCATACAGTGTTAACCACTGAGCCACATACAGTGTAACTCTACCTATACAGTGCTAACTACTGAGCCACCATATACAGTGCTAACTACTGAGCCACCACACATGCTAAGCACTGAGCCACCATAACAGTGCTAACCATCTAGCCACCAATACAGTGCTAACACTGAGCCTACCATACAGTGCTAACTACTGAGCCACCATACATGCTAAGCACTGAGCCATCCTATAGTGTAACCCACCATACAGTGCTAACCACTAAGCCCTAAGTGCTAACTATGGCACTCACAGTGCTAACACTGAGCCACCACACAGTGCTAACCACTGAGCCACCACACAGTGCTAAGCACTGAGCCACCCTACAGTGTTAACAGCTGAGGCACCATACCGTGCTAACCACTGAGTCAGCACACAGTACTAACCACTGAGTCACCCACAGTGCTAACCACTGAGCCACCATACAGTGCTAACCACTGAGCCACCTACAGTGCTAACACTTAGCCACCATACAGTGCTAAGTACTGAGCCACTATACAGTGCTAACCACTGAGCCACCTACAGTGCTAAACACTGAGCACCATATACAGTGCTAACCATGAGCCACCACACATTGCTAACCACTGAGCCACCACATAGTGTAACACTGAGCCTCCATCATGCTAACTACTGAGCCACCATACAGTGCTAACCAATGAGCCATCACACAGTGCTAAACACTGAGCCATCACACAGTGCTAACACTGAGCCACCATACAATGCTAAGCACTGAGCCCATATACAGTGATAACCACTGAGCCACCATACAGTGTTAACCACTGAGCCACCATATACAGTGCTAACCACTATGCCACCATATACAGTGCTAACCACTGAGCACCATACAGTGCTAACCACTGAGCCACCATACAGTGCTAACCACTTAGCCACCCTACAGTGCTAAGCACTAAGCCACCCTACAGTGTTAACAACTGAGGCACCATACAGTGCTAACCACTTAGCCAGCACACAGTTATAACCACTGAGCCACCATACAGTGCTAACCACTCAGCCACCATACAGTGCTAACACTGAGCCACCATACAGTGCTAACTACTGAGCAACCCTACAGTGCTAAGCACTGAGCCACCCTACAGTGCTAACACTGAGCCATCATACAGTGCTAACTACTGAGCCACTATACAGTGCTAACAACTGAGCCACCCTACAGTGATAACCACTGAGCCACCACATACAGTGCTAACCACTAAGCCACCATACAAGTGCTAACCACTGAGCCACCATCAGTGATAACCAATGAGCCACCACACAGTGCTAAACACTGAGCCATCACACAGTGCTAAACACTGAGCCACAATACAATGCTAAGCACTGAGCCACCATATACAGTGATAACCACTGAGCCACCATACAGTGTTAACCACTGAGCCACCATATACAGTGCTAACCACTATGCCACCATATACAGTGCTAACCACTGAGCCACCACACAGTGCTAAGCACTGAGCCACCATACAGTGCTAACCACTGAGCCATCCTACAGTGCTAACCACTGAGGCACCATACAGTGCTAACCACTGAGCCACCACACAGTGCTAACCACTGAGCCAGCACACAGTGATAACCACTGAGCCACCTCACAGTGCTAACCACTGAGCCACCACACAGTGCTAACCACTGAGCCACCATACAGTGCTAAGCACTGAGCCACCCTACAGTGTTAACAACTGAGGCACCGTACAGTGCTAACCACTGAGCCAGCACACAGTGATAACCACTGAGCCACCACACAGTGCTAACCACTGAGCCACCATACAGTGATAACCACTGAGCCACCATACAGTGCTAAGCACTGAGCCACTATACAGTGCTAACGACTGAGCCACCCTACAGTGATAACCACTGAGCCACCATATACAGTGCTAACCACTAAGCCACCACACAGTGCTAACCACTGAGCCACCTCATAGTGATAACCACTGAGCCTCCATACAATGCTAACTACTGAGCCACCATACAGTGCTAACCAATGAGCCACCACACAGTGCTAAACACTGAGCCATCACACAGTGCTAAACACTGAGCCACCATACAATGCTATACAAAAAGAGAGAGAAAAGTGCTCCCATAGGGAGAACCCACATGCACTTTGAAGGAGAAGGAAAGGTTGTGACAGGGGGGGGCTCTCACCTTTTCGGGTTGGGCCGCCTCCGCACAACCCCAGTGTACTCTTAAGGCCACCTGGGCCGGAGGAGCCGTCCAAGTGCCAGCCGCCTGTCAGTCACGTGGTGTCTGCGGTCACGATTTATCACCAATCACAGGTGTCGACGTTCCCACAGGTCCTGTGCTCCACAGGCAGTGAAGGATTTTCAGCAATGTGCCCCGCAGCTTCTGAATAACTCACACAGGTGAGATCTAACAGTTCAATTAAAGGTTATTCTATAGCGAGCGCAGGGGCACAGATAAGGCAGGTAGTTATGGATCAAGAATCCTCTTTATTCACCACAACATGTTTCCACGAAGGCTTATCGTCTTCCTCAGGTGGAAATCCACCTGAGGAAGACGATAAGCCTTCGTGGAAACATGTTGTGGTGAATAAAGAGGATTCTTGATCCATAACTACCTGCCTTATCTGTGCCCCTGCGCTCGCTATAGAATAACCTTTAATTGAACCATACAATGCTAAGCACTGAGCCACCATATACAGTGCTAACCACTGAGCCACCACACAGTGTTAAGCACTGAGCCACCATACAGTGCTAACCACTGAGCCACCCTACAGTGCTAACCACTGAGACACCATACAGTGCTAACCACTAAGCCACCACACAGTGCTAACCACTGAGCCACCACACAGTGCTAACCACTGAGCCAGCACACAGTGATAACCACTGAGCCACCACACAGTGCTAACTACTGAGGCACCATACAGTGCTAAGCACTGAGCCACCCTACAGTGCTAACCACTGAGGCACCATACAGTGCTAACCACTGAGCCACCACACAGTGTTAACCACTGAGCCAGCACACAGTGCTAACTACTGAGCCGCCCTATAGTGCTAACCACTGAGCCACCATATACAGTGCTAAGCACTGACCCACCACACAGTGCTAACTACAGAGCCACCACACAGTGGTAACCACTGAGTCATGACACAGTGCTAACCACTGAGCCACCACACAGTGCTAACTACTGAGCCACCACACAGTGGTAACCACTGAGCCATCACATAGTACTAACCACTGAGCCACCACACAGTGCTAACTACTGAGTCACCACACAGTGGTAACCATTGAGCCACCACACAGTGGTAACCACTGAGCCACCATTCAGTGCTAACCACTGAGGCAGCTTTAATTCTCCCGCCAATACCGCTGAGCAGCGCTGTATTGGCGGGCGATTTAAATGTGCCCTCAGCTGACTGGTCACGCGCTACCTGACTCTCGACCAATCAGCTGAGCGGTATTGGCGGGCAGATTTAAATCTCCCGCCAATACCGCACCGCCTTGCTGCTTGGTCACCGGTGACCGTGCGGCGACCAATCAGAGAGGCACCTCGCGCCTTGGCAGGAGATTTGAATCCCCGCCAAGGCGTGAGGCCCGATTTGAAATTACGCGCCAAGGGCGCTGATTGGTCGGCACCGATGGCGGCGACCAATCAGCGCTCCCAGCACTTGAATTAAATCGCGGCTCTCTGATTGGTCGACCCTGACCGCATGGCGACCAATCAGGGAGGCACCTCGCGGCTTGGCGGGAGATTTGAATCCGGCTCTGCTTAGCCAATGAGTGGAGCGGGATTTAAATCTCCCGCCAAGGCACGAGGCGCGATTTAAATCACGCACCAAGGATGCTGATTGGTCGGCGCCGGTGGCAGCAACCAATCAGTGCTCTCAGCGCTTGACTTAAATGGTGGCTCTTTGATTGGTTGCCGCTGACAGCGTGGTGACCAATCAGGGAGGCGCCGCGCGGCTTGGCAGGAGATTAGAATCTCGCTCCGCTCATTGGCTGAGCAAAGCGGGATTCAAATCTGCCGCCAAGGCGCAAGGCGCAATTTAAATGACGCGCCAAGGGTGCTGATTGGTCGGCGCTGGTGGCGACGACCAATCAGCGCTCTCGGCGCTTGACTTAAATGTCGGCTCTCTGATTGGTCGCCGCATGGTCAGTAGCGACCAATCAGGGTGGCGCCTCGCGGCTTGGCGGGAGATTAGAATATCGCTCCGCTCAGTGGCTGAGCGGAGCGGAATTCAAATCTGCCGCCAAGGCGCGAGGCACGATTTAAATGGTGCATTGTGGGATATCGACATAAGCCCCGGAAGTCTCTGACAACATTATTGTTAATTATATATTAGATGTTCTTTTTCCATGTCATAGTGTTTTTGTTTTTTGTCAATGAAACCTATTGATGGTATTGTGTCTCAGGTCTCTTTAGGTACCGTTGCACACAGAGATATATTGTTTGCAACTCACTGGTCGCAGTGAAATCATGGACACATTGTTCCATTTGTACATGGCAACAAAAAGGAACAATGTGTCCATTATTTCACTGCAACCAGTGAGTTGCAAGCAATATATCTCTGTGTGTAACGGTACCTTTTGGATCACTGAAAGCAATCCCAGATACCTGTGATAATTAGTTTGGCAGGTGAGCCCAATAAAACTGGATGTTCCACCATATTAGCAGGCCACAGTTTTCAAGTAACATGGGGAAAGAAAAAGGATCTCTTTGCTGCTGAAAAGCAACAAATAGTGCAATGCTTGGCCAAAGGATGAAAACAATAGATATTGCACGAAAACATATACGTGATCATCATACTGTGAAGAGATTTGTGGCTGATTTCTGAGCACAGATGTGTTCGTGCAGATAAAGGCAAAATGAGGAAGGTTTTTGCCAGGCAAGTTCATCGAATTATGAGAGCAGCTGCTAAAAAGGCCTTACAAACCAGCACACAGATATTTGAAGCTGCTGGTGCCTCTGGAGTCCCTCGATCCTCAAGGTGTAGGATCCTTCAAAGCTTGCTGTGGTGCAAACATCTACTATTCAGCCACCCCTAAACAGTGCTCACAAGGTTACCGGGAGCCAAGACATCCACATCAAATGTGCTGCCAAGGACCTGCCAGATCATGTGATATGTGACATGCATATCACATTCACTACTGGACAATCACAGCTTTAAGGTCTTAGCAGCAGATCAGATGTGGATGCCTCGGCTCCCAGAACAGCCAATGGATGTAAGTATTCCATTTTTTTTTTTTTTTAAATACCGTTTGATTACTTTTATTTAGGTTTCGCAGTGTATATTAATTCACTGTGAAAGCCAAAAGGCTGTCACACATGTCACACGGTGGAGGTACCCAGGATTCTTCCTCCTCCATGTGACACCACATCCTGCAGCGCCCGCCATTATACGTGCTGGAATTGTGCATTGTCTGAATGGCGATGCATAATTCCAGCGGTTATAATGGGCCCTATGGGGAGAAAGTGGGCACAAAAAAGCACAAAAATTGACATATGTTTTTAGTGTAGAAATCAGAAAAAACGCAGCAGAAGCGCGTAGTGGGCACATAACCTTAAACATAAAAACGTATAGGTCTTTTTTTTTTTTTTACAAAATTAGTCCTTTATAGCTTCTATAATGCAATAATAACAATAGCAGAGTTCCAGTTGTTCCTATGGACAAAAATAACCTGAGCACCTAGAAAACGTACCTTTGCCTTTTCTTGACTTGAAAAAAAGTCTTCAATGATTTTAATTAGAATCGTAACAATGGTGACAATGGTTAAAAGTACCTGTAGACAAAAACACCATCATTTACTGTGCATGTTGCCATTTGCAGTGCACACCTGCAAAGCAATACAATAATATTTAAAGTGAACCTGTCACCAGATTTTTGTGTCTTCAAGTAAAAGCGCCCCCTTCAGCAGCACCTATTCTGCATTGTAAGGCTGGTTTCACACTGTAGTTTTATTTCCTGATCAGGTTCAGCAGGTTTTGTGTGCCAAGACCAAGGAGAGGAACTTGCAGAGAAAAACTATAATTGTAAGATTGACACCTGTCTGGGTTTTGGAGTCACCCCTGGTTTTGGAACACAAACCTGATGAACCTGATCAGTGAAAAAACTGCAGTGTGAAACCAGCCTAAAGGCCCCGTTACACTTAGCAACGCACCAGCGATCCCAACAATACAACCTGGTAGGGATCACTGGAGCGTCGCTACGTGGTTGCTGGTGAGATGTCAAACAGTCAGATCTCACCAGCGATGCAGCAACGATACGGCGGTCATTGGGACCCTGTTACTCAGACCTGTATTATTGAGGTCATTGGTCGTTGTCCCTGTCAAACACACCGATGGATGCTGCCGAGAGGGAGCCCGATGATCAAAAAATGGTCCAGGATATTCCAACACAATCACGATCTCACAGCAGGGGCCTGGTCACTGCTACTTGTCACACACTAGCGAGATCGCTGGCGAGGTTACTGTTGCATCACGAAAACTGTGACGTATCAGCGATCTCGCTAGTGATCTCGCTTAGTGTGATGGTGGCTTTAGAAGGAGGCTATTATGCCCTGACTGCCCCTGTATTCAGAATAGATAAAAATCTCGAACAGTGTGCACTCTGTATGATAATCACCTGTTACCAGTCCAAAGGACTTGCTTGCAGATCGGTCCGTACCACCTCCTCGCGGTCTGACAGCGTCTTCTTCTGAATAATGTAGACAACGCCTCCTGCCACCCACGTTATCCACGTGACTATGTTCAATTTTCCCATTGCCTACACTACGCCCATACCTCTCCAACTTGTGCAGGTGCAATGTGCTCCATCATTTGGTTATCATACAAGTTTGAACTCTCAGTGATGTCACCATTAGGGATGAGCGAGTATGCTTGTCACTACTCGATACTCGCACGAATATCGGGTACTCGGCGAGTACCGAGTAATCTCGCAATACTCTTTCTATGCTCAGGTCCACTTCCCTGCATGTTGGCGCTCTTTACAGAGCCAGCCCGCATGCAGGGATTGGCTAACATCCACTGTAAAGCCACAGCCCTGTTGGTTGTGGTTTTACAGTGATTGGCTGACCGCACAGCGTGATCAAGTCTTTATAAGACCTGACCGCGCTGTGCTCGTCACTCTGCTCCACAGACAGTCAGTGTAGGGAGATGCTGCTGATTGAGGGACAGATTTATGGCCTATCAGCTAGTGTAGGTGAAGGGCTGCCAATCTAATTACCACAGCAGTCCTTCTGAGGACTAATAGAGCTGTATACAGGCAGGCAGGGAGGCAGGGTATATAGCAAACTTCGTTGTGCCAGTTTACCAGCTGCATCACATCTGGGGCTGGTGGACAGGCTGGAAATCTCATCCATCCCAAAACAGTGCTTTTAGGGATTAATTTAGCTCTCTATAGGCAGGAGTGGGTTGTAGCAGAAATTAGGATACGCCAAAACACTCGGTATTCTCGTCAGCATTTGTGTCTGACCATTACACCTGCTGGGATTTAATCTCTAATCTCAGTGTCCATTCATTTAGCATCTTAGTGCGGCAGGAGTGGCTTGTAGATCCAAGTAGTATACGCCAAAACACGGTATACGCGTCAGCATTTGTGTCTGACCGTTCCAGCTGCCGGATTAAACCGCTCTAATCTGTAATCTCAGTGTGCAGCTAAAAACCATCTTTTGGACGCCTTCATTTAGCTGTATACAGGCAGCACAACATTGCAAATACACAAGGCGATGGCAAGGGACAAGGAAGTGGACGAGATGGTGGTGCAGGCAGAGGCCGAGGCGTGTGTGCAAGCTCGAATTGCGCCACGACAAACGCCACATCATCTCACTCGACCTTCCTGTCCCAATTTCTAGGGGACCGCAGCAGTACACCACTATTAAACCAAGACCAGTGTCAACAGGTTGTTAGTTGGATAACAGATAATGCTTCCATTCAGTTTGGCACCACCACAAATACCCTGTCTTCCACACGGTCAAGGGTCAGTAGCCGTGAGACTGGACTGCACATTCCACACCCTGATCCTCCTTCCTGATCCCGAACCCGGACATAACTGATCCCACACTTGGACACTCTGAAGAGCTGTTCACTTATCCATTCGTAGATTCTGGCCTCTCACCAGTTTCCAGTTGAAGTGGGTCATGAGGAGATCGTATGTACCGATGCACAAATATTTGAGCAGCCATGGTCTCATGAAGGCAACGGTGGGAACGTGTCTCAACAAGAGGTGGACGATGATGAGACACAATTGCCAGAAAGTCAGGAGGAGGACCAGGGAGCAGAAGTGGAAGACGATGTGGAGGATGATCCATTAACTGACCCAACCTGGCAGGAGGACATGCAGAGCGAGGACAGCAGTGCACAACGGGAGTTAGGCGTAGCATCAAAACAGGCCGGAAGAAGCAGGGTGGTGGTCGCAGGCAGAAGGCAGGCAACCGTTCCCCGGAACAACAACACGACAGAAGCTGCCAGTACATCAGTTAGGTCTTCACGAGTCTGGCTGTTTTTTAATTCGAAAAAGGCCATTTGCAACACCTGCCATGCCAGCATCAGCAGGGGTAGCGAAAGTAGCAGCCTGACCACCACCAGCATGATCAGGCACATGTCAGCAAAGCACCCGACTTTGTGGGATGTACACTAGAGTGCAGAAGCAGTGTCTGCGGGTGACACCGCTGTGTCTTCCACTGTTGTGCGTGCAACACAATCCCCTGTCCATACTGCATGCGAAGATGCCTCCTGTCCTTCACCTGTAGTTACACAAGCAGAAATGGCACCATCATCAACCACGTCCTTGTCCCAGCGCAGCGTTCAGTTATTCATAAACCAATCTTTGGAACGCAGGCGCAAATACGCTGCCAACGCCCCACATGCCACAGTTCTAAATGCTCACATTTCGTGACTGCTTGCGCTGGAAATGTTGCCTTTTAGGCTAGTGGAGACGGAAGCATTCTGCAACTTGATGGCGGTGGCTGTCCCACGTTATTTGGTACCCAGCCGCCACTATTTTTCCCGGTATGCCGTCCCCGCATTACATAAGTACGTGTGACAAAACATCAGACGTGCCCTTAACAACGCAGTTTCAGGCAAAGTCCATCTAACCACGGACACGTTGACAAGTGCTTGTGGGCAGGGTCGGTACATCTCGCTGATGGCACACTGGGTTAATATTCTGGAAGCCGGGACCCAGACTGAGCTTGGAACGGAAAAACGTCCCTCCGACACCAAGGATTGCAGGCCCTAACTCAGTCAGGGTTTCATCCACAGTGTACAGCTCTGGAATGTCATGCTCCTTAGCCTCCTCCTCCTCCACTTCACCCTCCACACTAGTCCCAAGCTGGAAGCACTGCAGCACTGCCTTGGCTAAGCGACAACAGGCTGTGCTGAAGCTAATATGAGTAGGTGACAAACCCCACAATGCTGAAGAGTTGTGGACAGCTCTGAAACAGCAGGCAGAGTACTGGCTCACACCACTGAACCTACAGCAGGCATGGTCGTGTGTGACAATAACCAGAACCTTGTGGCGGCTCTGAGGCGAGGCGAGCTGACACATGTTCCATGTGTGGCACATGTGCTCAACCTCGTGGTTCAGCGGTTTCTTAAGTCCTACCCGGAGCTGTCGGATCTGCTCATCAAAGTACGCAGCCCGTGTGCCCATTTTAGAAAGTCGCCTACTGCTTCTGCCGCCCTTGCCGACTTTCAGCGGCATTTGCAGCTTCCGGCTCACAGACTGGTGTGTGATGTCCCCACGCATTGGAATTCCACACTGCACATGTTGGTCAGGATTTGAGAGCAGAAGAGGACAGTTGTTGAGTACCAGCATCAACTAGGCCGTCGGTATATGGTTCAAACTCCACACATAAGACCTCAGGAGTGGACATGGATGTCCAACATATGTACCGTCCTCCAAAACTTTGAGGACTCCACCAAGATGGTGAGCGGCGATGACGCCATCATTATCGTCACCATCCCGCTTCTCTGTCTTCTAAAACGCTCTCTGCTCAAAATCAAAAACGATGCATTGCAGGCTGTGCACGATGAGTTGGAGCAAGAAACCGTACTGGGTGATTACACACAGCCCATCCTCATCTTATCCCAATGTGCATTGGAGGACTATGACGAGAAGGAGGAGGAGGATGAAGAAATAGAGCAACTTTCATGCGGAATTGACGGTAATACATGCACAACCGTCATACCGTCGGTTCAGCGTGGATGGCCAGAGGACAGGAGATAGGAGGAGGAGGAGGACGATCATGAGGCCAGCATGGACAGTAATGCTGTTGGTGAGGACCTTGAAGTCTTGCCTGTTAACAGTCTGGCGCACATGGCTGACTTTAAGTTACGCTGCCTGTCTCATGACCCTCGCATTATCAACATCTTAACGGACATTCATTACTGGTTGGTGAGACTTTTAGACCCACGCTACAAGGAGAACTTTATTTCTCTTATTCCCGGGGCGGAGAGGTCTCCAAAAATGCTGCAGTACCAGAAGGCCATAGTCGCGGAATTTGGCAAAAAATTCCCTTCTGAGAACGCTAGCGGCAGAGGTCACGATTCGGTGGACAACCAAGGTGTCCGGCCGAGAGAGGCACAAGTCCAATCCAGCAGAGGTAGGGGAACACTCTCAAAGATCTGTGACACTTTTCTCAGAACCTCCCGTAGCACAGGCCCTGTGGTGCGGGTAGTGTCACAAGGACTGCAAAGTTTGCGAAGATGCTGAGGGAGTACCTTGCCGATCGTACAAAAGTGCTCCTAGACTCCTCTGTGCCTTATAATTATTGGCTATCCAAGCTGGACACGTGGCAGGAATTGGCTCTCTACGCCTTGGAAGTCCTGGCCTGCCCTGCCGCTAGCGTTTTGTTAGAGTGTGTTTTTAGTGCAGCAGGTGGAATCATTACTGATAAACGCACCCGCCTGTCAACTGAAAATGCTGACAGGCTGACTCTGATCAAGATGAACAAGGGTTGGATTGGGCCTGACTTCACCACACCACCACCAAATGATAGTGGAATTTAAATTTTGTGCCGGTAAATTGCCATCCACCTCCGCACACCCACACATGGGTGCACATTTCATGACTTTGGCTACTAGCTGTACTGCTCCTCCTTCTACTCATTTGCCACCATCATATGATCAGTGCGACCATGGTTCATGATGCCCTCGAAAACATAATTTTTTTACATCATATTTATGATGATGATGACGACCCTAACCGTTCAAAAGTTAGGCAGTAGTTTCATGCATACCCCCCAAGGGTAAATGTTTTAGTCCATGCTTACAGAATGGGCATTACAAGTACAGGAGATCTCCTTTGTAATGGGAACAATAGAGGCTCTCCTCCATGTTTCTTTCCAGGGGCATTGACGTGCCTCACAATTTTTGGCAGCCCTGCCTCGGGCAATACTACAAAAGACCCACTTCCTTATAATGGGCACATTATTTAAAGAGGCCCTCATGCACGTCTCTATCCAGGGGCATTGAAGTGCCTCCCAACTTTTGGCAGCCCTGCCTAGGGCAATACTACAAAAGGCCCACTTCCTTAAAATGGGCGCATTATTTAAAGAGGCCTTCATGTACGTCTTTTCCCAGGGGCATCGGAGTGCCACACAATTTTTTTTTTTTTATTCTTTCATGTAATCCAAAAAACTAGCATACACCAACTCTGTCTCACAAGTGGGTATGAGCCCTTAATATTTTCTCCATGAAAATCCATTTTGGTTTCATTTTGTAACGTTTTCTTGACAGTCCGTAGAAGTGGCGTAATACTCTGACAATATTGTTCACAGCAGTGACCTTGGAGTCTGAAATGCTTACAGCTGTCTTCCCCATGCTGTTCCCATGTCATTTGAGCAGTGTTCTGATACTTTTGTGACATTTTTAGGGTTTATCCATGCTGCCGGGGGTCATGCCAGAAAAATACTCGGGTCTCCCATAGGATAACATTGGGCTTGGTGCTCCGGCCGAGTACATGAGTATCTTGGGATGCTCAGCCCGAGCTTCGAGCACCCGAGCATTTTAGTACTCGCTCATCTCTAGTCAGGATTAATAACTTCAGAAATCCTGTACAGACTAATGAACCAAGGCTTAAATTTAGGAGAAGAAACCCTCAAAGGAATATGGCGGGAGGACAACCAAACTAAATCACCAACACGAAGCCGAGAATCAACACACCGATGACGGTTAGCAAAACGTTGAGCAGCTGCCTGAGAAAGATGTAAGTTGTCAACCGCACAATCCCAAATCTGCTGCAACTGCTCAACCACAGAATCAACACCCGGACAGGTAGAAGGCGCAACCAGCCCCAAAGAAAAACGAGGATGAAAACCAAAATTAGAGAAAAAGGGCGAAACCAACGCACATCACAGGACAAAAAGATCGACTGACAAAATCTCGGGTACCAAAGATGCCTGGATGACCAGCCAACACAGAACAATGAACCTCTGAAATCACTCTAGTAGTCCACGGGCCAGGAACAAACAATTTCCTCAAAGGGCAGCGCTCAGACTTATCTGCCTGAAATTCCTGAAGAGCAAGCCGTAAATCGGGGAAACAGTGGAAAGAACAATCCCCTCCTTCAGAATGCTGACCAACTCCAAAGGTTCAAGAGAATCAGGCAAAAACTGCAAGAGAGAGCATCAGCCTTAACATTCTTAGAACCAGGAAGATAGGAAACCACAAAATCAAAATAAGCAAAAAACAAGGACCACCGAGCCTGCCTAGGAGTCAGCCTCTTGGCAGACTCGAGATAAACCAGATTCTTGTGATCAGTCAAGAGAAACACACGATGTTGAGCCCCCTCCAGCCAATGACACCACTCCTCAAATGCCAACTTCATGGCCAGCAACTCCCGATTGCCGACATCATAATTGCGTTCCACCGGCGAAAATTTAGGGTGCATCACGGAACCAACAGGATCCCTCTGAGAAAAGACGGCCCCTGCACCAATCTCAGAAGCATCAATTTCCACCTGAAACGGAAGGAAAACATCCGGTTGGCGCAACACAGGAGCAGAAGTAAACCGTCTTTTAAACTCCTGGAAGGCAAAAATGGTCACAGGAGACCAATGCTCCACATCAGCACCCTTCTTAGTCAAATCGGTCAACGGCTTCACCAAGCTGGAAAAATTGGCTATGAACCGACGATAAAAATTAGCAAAGCCCAAAAATTTCTGAAGACCCTTCACTGACGTGGGCTGAACCCAATCATGAATAGCCTGAACCTTAACAGAATCCATCTTAATAGAAGAAGGAGACAAAATGAAGCCCAAAAAAAGAAACCTTCTGGACACCAAAGCAAAATTAGACTCAGTGGCGTAACTTCAGGCTCAGGGGCCCCGATGCGAAAGCTCCAACAGGGCCCCCAATTATTGCAAATCTTTGATAGTATTAGTCTTTTTCTATAGGCCAAAGGGACTTTTGGGGCCCCCCTAGGCTGCAGGGCCCGGGTGCGATCGCAACCCCTGCACCTATTGTAGTTACGCCCCTGATTAGACCCCTTAACATACAAAGCATTGTCACGCAGAATCTGAAAGACCGACCTGACCTGTTCCACATGAGAATCCCAATCATCAGAAAAAATCAGGATATCATCCAAATATACAATCAGGAACTTGTCAATCAACTCTCGAAATACGTCATGCATAAAGGACTGAAAAACGGAAGGAGCATTAGCCAACCCAAAAGGCATCACGAGGTATTCAAAATGGCCTTCAGGCGTATTAAAGGCTGTTTTCCATTTGTGTCCCTGCTTGATATGAACCAGATTGTAGGCACCCCTAAGGTCAATTTTAGTAAACCAACATGCCCCTTTAACCCTAGAAAACAAGTCAGAAATCAAAGGCAGAGGGTACTGAAACTTGACCGTGATCTTATTCAAGAGGCGATAATCAATACAGGGTCTCAGGGAGCCATCTTTCTTGGCAACAAAAAAGAACCCCGCCACCAATGGCGAAGAGGAAGTGCGAATATGGCCCTTATCCAAAGAATCCTTAATATAACTCTGCATGGCAGCATGTTCTGGCACAGACAAGTGGAAAAGTCGACCCTTAGGAAACTTGCAGCCTGACACCAAATCAATAGCACAATCACACGCCCGATGTGGGCGGAAGAAAACTGGACTTGGGTTCAGCAAAAACATCCTGAAAATCAGACAGAAACTGGAATCTCCTGGGGAGGAGATGATATAGACATCAAGGAAATGTCAACATGTACCCCCTTACAACCCCAGCTAGTTACGGACATAGACTTAAATCCAAAACAGGATTATGGGCCTGCAACCACAGAAAACCCAGCACCACCGCATCATACAGGTTATGCAAAACCAGAAATCGACAATCCTCCTGATGAGCTGGTGCCATGCGCATTGTCAACTGTGTCCAAAACTGAGGTTTGTTCTGCACAAGAGGTGTAGAGTCGATGCCCCTTATAGGAATATTGTCCCGCAACGGCTGCATAGGGAAGCCACAACGACTAGCAAACATAAAATCCATCAAATTTAAGGCGGCACCTGAATCCACAAATGCCATAACAGAAAATGACGACAAGGAACAAATCAGAGATACAAATGATAAGAACTTAGGTTGTTTAGTACTAACGGTAAAGGAACCAGCAATCCTCTGTGCCCGCTTGGGACAAACAGAGATGACATGAGAAGCATCACCACAGTAAAACACAACTTATTACAGCGTCTAAGGCCTTGTCGGTCAGTGCAAGATAGAATCCTATCACACTGCATCGGCTCAGGAATCTGCTCAGAGGATGACAATCCTGAGCGAACCGCTCGGTGCTCCCGCAGACACTGATCAATCTGAATGACCAGAGACATAGAATCATTTAAACCCGCAGGCATAGGAAATCCCACCATAACATCCTTAACAGCGTCAGAAAGACAGTTTCTGAAAAGCGCCCCCAAAGCATCATCATTCCATTTAGTCAGCACAGACCATTTCCTGAATTTCTGACAATACAATTCCTCTGCCTCCTGACCCTGAGACAGGGCCAACAAGGTCTTCTCAGCTTGATCCACAGAGCCGGGTTCATCAGAAAGTAAACCCAAGGCCTGAAAAAAAGAGTCTACATTAAGTAAAGCCGGATTCCCAGAGGTGAGAGAAAATGCCCAATCCAGCGGATCGCCCGGCAGCAGGGAGATGACTATTTTAACCTGCTGAACTGAATCACCAGGGGAACGAGGAAAAAACTGTTTACAATTATTTTTGAAACTCAAAAATTTGGACCTATCACCATAAAACAAATCTGGAGTAGGAATTCTTGGTTCCAAAACTGGAGTCTGAACTATATACTCAGAAATTCCCTGTACCCTTGCAGCAAGCTGGTCTAAATGAGAAGTTAGTTCCTGCACACTCATACTGGCACCAGACTCCACAGTCACCCAAAGAAAAAGAGGGCTGAAAGAAAAAAGAAACACAGCCTCAACACTTCTCTTCCCTTCTTCTGAAATGCATGTATCTCGATTTTAACTCTTTTGGCCAGTTGTACTGTTATTAACTGATGACTCAGGAGTACATTTAGCTTCCGTAGAAGTCGTTGGTAACTGTACTGACCGCAATCCCTGACTACACACCGCAACTAGAAGTAGCCGTGGGATGTAACTAACCAGACCTAGACACCTATGCACAGCCGGAGAACTAACTGCTCCTAAAGATGGATGTAGGAAAAGCTATCTTGCCTCAGAGCAGAACCCCAAAAGAATAGCAAGCCCCCCACAGATATTAACTGGGAAACAAGAGATGGAAAAACAAATACAGGCAGAGTATAAGGTTTAGCAAAAGAGGTCACACTAGCTTTATAGGAAAGACAGGATAGAATACTATTGTGGTCAGTATAAAACACTATCAAAAAGCACCAACAGCAGATATTACAAAAATTACCCTGAGTCACTAAGACTCGGCGAACTCTATATCAGCAGACTTCTATGAATCAAATGCCAGCAGAACTGGAAATAACAGATAATAGTAAAGAATTATCACCCTCACCTGTGAAGCTCACACAGTCAGCTGTATCACCAGCAACAACCACCAGAGGGAGCTCCAATGAATTCACAACATTAGGCCTATCAGGATGAGCCAGATGAAAAGCATGAACCAAGTCAGGGGCATGAACATCCGAGGCAGAAATCTAAGAATTATCATCATGGCCATAACCCTGCCATTTAACCAGGTACTGGAGCCTCCTTATTGAAAGACGAGAATCCAAAATCTTCTCAACCTCATACTCCAACCCACCATCAATCAGGACCGGGGCCAAAGGGGCCACAGCAGGAACCATGGGCTCAACAAATCTCCTCACGAAGGACTTATGAAAAACATCATGAATCGCAAAAGAGCTAGGAAGCACCACCCGCAAGGAGACAGGATTAACAACTTCAGAAATATCTGTACAGACCAATGAACCAAGGCTTACATTTAGGAGAAGAAACCCTCAAAGAAACATGGTGGGAGGACAACGAAACCAAAATCTCCAACATGAAGCCAAGAACCAACACACCTATGACGGTTAGCAAAACGTTGAGCAGCTGCCTGAGAAAGATGTAAGTTGTCAACCACACAATCCCAAATCTGTTGCAACCGCTCAACCACAGAATCCACACCTGGACAGGTAGAAGGCACAACCTGCCCCGAAGAAAAACGAGGATGAAAACCAAAATTACAAAAGAAGGGCGAAACCAACGTAGCCAAACTCGCCTGATTATTAAGCACAAACTCGGCCAAAGGCAGAAAGGCAACACAATCATCCTGATCCGCAGACACAAAACATCGCAAATAAGTCTCCAAAGTATGATTAGTTCTCTACGTCTGACCATTAGACTGCGGATGAAACGCAGAAGAAAAAGACAAAGCCACAGCCAGTTTAGCATAGAAAGACTTCCAGAACCAAGAAACAAACTGGGCACCTATGTCAGACACAATATTTTCCGGAATACCATGCAAACGAACAACATGCTGAAAAAACAACGGAACCAAGTCCGAAGAAGAAGGCAATTTAGCCAAAGAAACTAAATGAACCATCTTAGAAAACCGGTCACAAATTACCCAGATAACCGTCATCTCCTGGGAAACAAGAAGGTCCGAAACAAAATCCATAGAAATATGCATTCACGGCCACTCAGATACAGGTAAGGGCAAGAGCAACCCACTAGGATGGGAACAACAAGGCTTGGCCCGTGCACAAGTCTCACCGGCCTGCACAAAAGAACGCACATCCTGGGACAAAAAGGGCCACCAAAAAGATTGACTGAAACACTATCAAAAACCACCAACAGCAGATATTACAAAAATTACTCTGAGTCACTAAGACTCGGTGAACTCTATATCAGCAGACTTTTATTAATCAAATGCCATCAGAACTGGAAATAACAGATAATAGTGAATGGTAAAATTCCTAGGAAAAGTGTGCCACAAAATATCAAAAAAGATTCACTTACCTTGCAAAGATCTCCACAGAGCAGAAGAAACCGGAGAGATGTGACCTCCTCCAGGAACAAAAGACAACTAGCAAGGATTAATCCACTTCAAACCATTATATGCTCCAAGAACCAGATTGCCCATTATCACCCTCACCTGTGAAGCCCACACAGTCAGCTGCATCACCAGCAACAACCCACTGGATGGAGCTCCAATGAATTCACAACAGATAGTGACAGATGGGGAGTGTTCTGTCTCCAACATCCAATTTATTTCCAAATGTTTGTTTTTGCATAATATTTAATATTGATTAGTATAGCTGTAGAGATTTTAGTTTTGCGACTTTAGTAAGTTAATAACCTTCATCAACTTGTAATGCTTTGGCTCTCTCTAGCGGTCAGTGTCATGTTTGCAGTCTTATTTTTCTATTTTCTATGTCTTATTATCCTCCCCCTTGCAATGCATTCTGGTAGCTCAGCCTCCATTTTACTTTCATCCCTGGATGCAAGAAGACTCCTCCATCACTGTTCTTATGCGATTGCATTGCCGGTATGAATTTATGCTTTGTAGTTGTTTTCTGCTCTAATGTTAGCCTAGCTTAGCCAGTCATACTCTACTGTAGGTCAGTTACTAGTTTGTGCATATTGTATAACATGTATGATAGGTATTCTTCTCTACCATGCACTGATTGTTTGTGTTCTCATTGTATTCCAGTTTTACCACACACAAATTATACTGCAATGTTCAATAAAAGCACAGACTTCACCACAGTCTTCAAATTGGACTCCATATAAAGGTTTAGCTGTCTGTTTAAATTCATGAGCCCTCGCCCCATTTAGTAAGAATAGAACAGCTTTTATGCTCTATGATTAAACAGTATTAACCAAGTGTTCTGTTATTTAAATTTACTACTATTACTTATTTACTATTATAGGGTATATGCTAATTATGTGCTTTTCTCTTGGGTTTTGCCTTCCGACTTAGCCTAAGGGTATGTGCTCACAGGACGTTTTTCAAGCAGTCCTGAACGCAGCAAAGCCTGTACTGGTTTCAAGGATCTCTAGAGTAATTTCCAGGAGATTTGCTGTGTTCAGTTCCTGCATTTTTTTGTGTGTATTTGCATGTTTTTTACTGCGTTTTGGCTGCGTTTTTGATGCTGCGTTTTTCCAGCGTTTTTGCTATTGACTGCAGCAACAACGCAGGAAAAATAGAACATGATCAATCCTTCCCATCGGCAGCAAAACCGCGGGGATTTGACACTTTTAACACTTGCAAACCAATGTGTGGGCACGGCGTTTCTGTGAAACACATTGCTTTTGCAGGGAAGCCCAACCACAGAAACAAATTAACATACATTGGCATAAAACCAATGGTAAACTGCAAGTGGAAACCGCAGCAAAAATGCAGGAAAAACGTCCTGTGTGCGCATACCCTTGTTGTAGCAAAATTTTTCTGTGACTATTGCAAAATCATTGCAAAAAAGTTGTTATTGTGAAAAAAACATCATTTTGCCATAACTTTGTTGTAGTCATTACAATGAGTTGTAACATTAGTGCCGCGCCAGAATCTATTGACAGCAAATTTAATAAATGTGTGTTGGCAGCATGCAATTAAAGTACTTTTATTCAGGATTACTGAAGGGAGTGGTACACAATGCAGAGTTGACTTCCAAGCAAAATTAGATAACTCTGATTAGCAAAGAGATAGCAGGACAGCGATTGAGAGGAGCAATGAGGGTTAGTAGTCTTCCAGGGAGGAACCGGGAGGTAATAGCTTCATACTCTGAAGTTTACTGGGAGTCAGGGATGCAAAACAACACTGAACTCCAGGTAACACAGTGACTCACGTAGCCTGTGTGGAGTCACAGGTGGCATCACGTGAGCAGCAGCACAGACGTACAGGCACCTAAAACCACACAAGACAATTATGAAAACTAGAAGTATATTGATGCTATAAATAGTGTGCGTGTGATAGAAAAATTAAAACGAATGGCTGCTTTAAGTTATATAATCTTACATTATTTTAATATTACTGTATGAAATACATAGAGAATATACAAAACAAGAAATTATTTTATAGCTTTAACATTAAAAGCAAACTAAAATCTATAACCCAACATGTTGATCCAGATAAAGAAAAAACCCCATGAGACAGATGCTAATTGCCCCATATTAAGGTAAATATTTTTCCTCACACTCTACATAGAACAATCAGACTAGATTCCTGAATCAATGTCATATCATAGAATCTACTGCCCATAACCTGTGATATTATATCCAGGTTCTTCTTAAACTTTTTTAATGAATCAACCATTACAACACACCATGTGGCAGATAGTTTTAGGGCTCAGACACACCGGCGTGAAAATCGGATGAGTGCAATGAAAGAAAATCTCACATTGCACTGTGACCAATGTAATTAATTGAGTCAGAACAGATTACCATGGGTCGTCAGCTTTTTTCTCATCCAGATTCTGGATGAGAAAAAAGTAGTAACATGCTGCAACAGTATGTGATAATTGTGTGAGACTTGCCATATCAAGTCAATGGGTGTGAGAAAAAAATGGACAGCACACTGACCATCCTGGTGGCATCTGTATTTTTAATGATACATTATTATTCTGTAGCTGAGAACACTGTAAAATGTTCCTGTAAATGATTCTACAGTAATAGTATATGACTCACCGTAGCCGGGGTGTACACGTCTCGGGCTGTCGCTGCTCCCTGTCACGGTACCGCACCCGAGGCTGTGTGGGCCCGGTGGTCTAGATCAAAAAGATTGGCTGAACAGATAAGGGGTTAATTCTTGTCGTGACGCCACCTGCGGGTGTTCCGGTGATTCCACCGGCGCTGCTTTGGCCTCCAGGGGATGTAATGCAGCAAGATGGGACGCTCCCCACAGGACAAGAGGGAGTCCCCGGCGCCAGAAGCTGCACAAGATGTTGTGAGGCAGCTTAAGTTACTTTTAGTATGCGGAGTGAGATAGTTCTGAAGAAACACGGACACTAATAGTCTCTGTAACGGGTCTTTTATTGTAACCAGCAGGTGATACATGGTATGCAGGTAACGGGCAACAGACTGGGTGGACTCAGCAATGATCAGTGTTGTCTTAGAGCTCCGCGGTGTTCTTCCATTCTAAGCTTGTTCTAGGTGAGTTGCCGATGTCGCATTAGTTTGCCAAGTTCAGGTACAAGGGGCTACTTAAATTGCCCTTTTCGTGGGTACTCCGCTGGCAAGACGGCTCTGTTTGCGGCGGCGGTGGGGTACTCCTGTAGGGCGGTCCCTCCACTCCTGGTTTGCTAAGTGGTGCTGAACAACCTGCTTGCTTTGGAACCAGCGATCCGGTTGTAGTTTTGCGCGGGTGGATTTTGACTCGTAATTGTTTCCCCAGGGTCCGGTTGTTGAGGCACCGGGTAATGGTGCCAACTGGTAGGTGGTCTAGGGGCTGCACGGGACTGTGCAGAGCCCCCTCTCCTACGTTCCTCCCGACCACTTCTTTCTCTTTCCTCCTTCTCCTACATTCTCCTTCTACACACTCTACTCCTACACTCCGCCCACCAGGACCTTATTGGCCCTCTATTCTGATGTGCATGTAGACTATGGAGCTCTGAGATTAACCATGTCATTGCTTAGTCAGAGAATATTGCATCTTCAGTCTGGGATGCAATACCCTCCTGTGATGCACTCGTTGCGGGGCGCCACAATAGCTGCTGAGAAAAAAAAAAGCATTGCACACAGATAGCACATGGATGACACATGGATGCTAGGCGAGGAGAAAAATCGCACACTCACATAGCACTTGCATGCCACACTAATCATAAAATGGATGTAACTCATCCTACTCTCTGAGATGAGAAGCAGTCAGATTTTATATACACCAATGTGTTTCCAGCCTTATAGTCTCACCACTGCTCTTACAGTAAGAATCTCCCTCTAAAGATGGTTAAACTTTCTTTCCTCTAGATGTAGTGGATGCTCACTTGTCCCCTTCACAGGCCTAGATGTAAAAAGATCTTTAAAAAGATCTCTGTCCATCCATATATTTCTACAGTGTAACAAGACTACCACTTAGGTTATGTTCACCCACAGCATATTGCTGCATTTTGTGAGGATCCGTTTTTGGTGCAAAACTGCACCAAGAATGGATCCTCACAGAATGCAGCATTCAGTGTGTGAACACCGCTGCGCTATTCACCTGCGCTTACTCACCTTACTTCGCTCCCTCGGTGACCGATGGTGATCTCTCCTCATCCTGGAGGCCGCAGTGAACGCATCCTCTAGGATCCTGCAGCCTCCCATGTGACCGGGAGACATCGCTCGGTCACATGGTGCTGTCTAAGATCCTGCCCAGGTCCTACAGTGTCGTGACGAAGAGAGATCCTCATGGGAGCACGCTGAGGTGAGTAAAAGCACAGTGAAATAACACCAAAGAATTGACATGCTCATTCCTTTTACGCATCTGCTTTTCAGCCTAAAAGCGGATGCATAAAAAGCGGAGCATGTGGATGGAAAACAGTGGAATGCATTGACTTGACTGGAACAGCTAACATCAATGCATTTCATGCAAATGTCTTATGTTTGCAGTTAACCCATACCCTTAACAATGTTTTTTTGCTCTTCTCTGCACCGGCTCTAGTTCAGCAGTGTCCTGTTTATATACTGGAACCCAAAATTGTACACAGTATCTCATGTGGTTGCATTAGTAATTAAGGCTACGTTCATACACAGTGTAATTTTCACACTTTTTTACGGGCGCTTTTCCCGCAAAAGTACTTCTGCGTTTGCCGGCAAAGTGAATGGACTTTCACGTTTGCCGTTCACACGCTGCTCTATTTTCAGCCGCCCTTTTGCGCGAAATAGCAGGCGCTTAAAAAGAATGAATATGTTAAGTCTTTACGCAAATATTCACACACTTTCTCCCGTAGGCCCCATTATAAGCGATGGAATACGCATTGTCGCTTAGACAATGCTTATTCCAGCACCTATAATCTCGGGGGCGCTGGAGGAAGTGATGTCACATGGGGCAAGCTTTGTATTATCAGCTGGCACTAAGCTTGAAATTCATGGGGTCACACTAATATTAGACATGACCACCATGAGTCTCTAGTAAAGATTAACAAGAGACAACACAGAGAAAAAGATTTTTATTAGAAATAAAACACAACACAATTATTGACTCTATCCTTTATTGAATAAAAAACCCTCCCCCCTCTAGCGTAGTCCACAGGAAATCTTCAGCTCTGCTATATCTCTACCAGCTGACACACACATCTGCTGGTAGAAATGTAGCAGGCACTGGCCATGGGAAAGTTCACCAGAGTTCATTCCTGAGCTGTGTCAAGCATGAACTCCGTTGAACTTGAACTCCTGGCGAACCACTCTGCTAATGCTGTCAGTTGACACATCAGCTGAACGGCTTTGGCGGGCGGTTTAAACTAACAACTGATCTGTCAGCTGATAATTTACACCGCCTGGCGCTGACACCCAGCTGTTCAGTGTTGGTGGGCGTTTCAAAGTGATCAGCTGATGTTGCACGTCACGATCAGCTGATGATGTCACGTGACACATCAGCTGATCGGTTTTGGTCAATCACATAATTAGGGTCCTCCTAGCGAGCAGACGTCTTCTCCTCGGGTGCCGGGACAGCCGGCGGTGAGGTATTATATTTTTTTATTTTTAAGACCTTTTGTTAACTTTTATTTTGCGTTGACAGTGTATGTAGCTACACTGTGAATGCAAAGCTCTCAGCCTGACATTTCATACGGGGAAGGAACACAGGATTCTTTCTCCCACCCGTGTGACATCACTTCCTCCTGCGCTTTTGGGGAGAAAATGCGGCCGTAAACAAGCGTGGTTTTTGAATGCACCGTGTTTGTTTACCTGCGCTAAATAGCGCGGCCACAAAACGCAGGAAAAAGCGCCCGCGCAAAAAAAAAGCGTTAATTACGCCGCTTGTGAACGTAGCTTTACATAGAGGTAAAACTATATTCTTCTGATTGACATGCTGCAGATTATTTTCTGCACTTAGGCTATGTGCCCACTATGCGTATTTTTTTGTGCTGCGTTTTTTCAGCCACTAAAACGCAGCTATTTCAAATGCATTTCTGATGTTTTTGCTGTGTTTTTTTTTTAGCGCTGCGTTTTTCAGCTAATTAGAATGGCTGGCAATTGGAAAATGCTTGCCAAAACGTACGAGATAATTATCACAGACTTTATAAACACATGAAACACCTAAAAACGCATATAGTGGGCACAGCTTTTGGAAAATCACTGTGACTCCAATGTTAAAACTGCAAAAATGCAGTAAACAAACACAGCACAAACTCACAAGGGGTACATAGCCTAAATCTGCAGGGAAAAAAATAAGCAAAGTGTGCTTCAGTATTGTCATAAAAAAAATTAGAATCTGAGAGTCCTCAGTGGTTGATACTTTTTATTGGCTAACTGAAAAGATGGTAAACATAGCAAGCATTCGGGACACTGTGGTCCCTTCATCAGGCAGATAATGACACATCTGCCTGACGAAGGGGCCACAGTGTCCAGAAAAGCTGCTATGTTTACCATCTTTTCAGTTAGCCATTAAAAGGTATCAACCACTGAGGATTCTCAGATTCTAATTTTTTTCTATCTACTGGCTAACACGGTACAAACATTTTTTGCCATATCAGTATTGTCATAGAATTTGCTGGCTTCAGGATAAGCAATCAGATTTTTGACAACTCTGCACCAAAAGACGCACCGAGTGCACATAGCCGTAATGTTCCTGATGCTGCTTGCGCACAATAGTGTCTATAGTTGCCAGCCGCTAGGGAGCCACTTGCTGAGTTTGAGAGTGACTTATGTAGCTTCTGTACATCTGGATGGGGAACATTGTTTAAAAATCTACAGCTTGATGTGTTACAGTTTCAATATGAAAAATTCACTTAGTGTGGAAGAGAAGAATTCTCAGAGGAGAATAAGAGGAATATTTAGCGTAATCTTTTTATCTCTCTCTACACGTATAACCAGGAAAATATTCACAAGATGGTAAGTACAAATGCATCTGGCAAATCTTTCTAAAACAGATCTTTGAAATACTTTCTACTGCAGCATGTTTCATTTATTTTGACCCTTTCCCACACTGTTCGAATTTATCTTTAAAAAATTATGGAAAATGAATCTTCTGAGTGGCAGGAGACTGGTATTGGAACATTTAGAATATATTTTATAGCTATCCTGTTGCACGTCAAAAGTCTAAAACACTTTTGTCTAAATATTCTTGACAGCTGTATAGTTGGTCTGTTTTACGTTACTTGTTCAATATACCTTTATACATTGCATGTTATATTTATGACTGAGTCACATTAAAATTCCAATTTCATTTGTTATAATCATAATCACTACTTTCTTTAATTTATTAGACTTTTACCTTCAGACCTACATTTTTAGGAAATTTAGTCTAATCTTTCTCAATACTTAAGAGGTTAATATATATAGCTAGGGTAAATTTGATTATATTCATTATTAATTCTATATTGTAGATAAATCGAAACATCTTGTGTCACATATATATTATTGATACTAATAACGTATTCAAATTCATTTTAGTTTTCAGAGTTTTTCATTTGCAAAGAGGTATAAAATATATTTAGCTTTTGTAAAGACTTTATTATTATGGGTTTTTATTAGTCACCAAGCCACCAGCATATCTTTCAGTAATAGGGCACATTTTTACCAAATAGGCTATATTTCTACAGCAGTCAGATTACTAAATTGATTATTCCATATGATCATCTGTTAGAATTAGAGATGAGCTAATCTATTCCAGTGGAATTTAATTCTACTAGAAGTTTACAAAAATCCATATTTGCCAAAATGCTTATTGTTTGTAATTTGCTTCCAAACAAAATTCTAAACTGTCAAGGGTCATCAAAACATAAAAAAAATGTAAAAATACTTATACTCACCTTATTGCTCTTATCTCTGGCCCCTCTACTCATCTGTAGCGTCCCTGAGGGTCCAGATGCCACAGAGGTACTGCACCCCAGCCAGAGGTGTGGTACCCCACTCTCGGGTAAGGAAGGGGCACTACCCGGTACTCACACACTAGCACGCAAGATCACACCACTCCAGGCCAGGGGATATGGGCAGACTCTATTGAGGGAGGGCCCCATCTCAGGCTGGAGGGGGAACCAGGTAGAGGGGTTGAGTGGAGGAAGTAGAGAAGGGTAGGACATCTGGAAGTGGAGGAAGTGGAAAGAACGTGAGGAAAACATTAGTCACGTTGTCAGTTGGAGAGACGTCTTGGGGACTGGAGAGGGGAGCAGCTTGTCTCAGGACCAGGGAAGTGAGAGGAGAGAAGTAGGAGCCGGTGAGGGACTCTAGAGACAGAGACGGGGTCCTAGGGGCATAGAAATTGAGGAATCCACCAATAGTTCACAGAGGGGACCGAACCCAGACTAGCGGAGAGATTGTAGGACTCAACTAGCAAACCAGAGGCTGCAGTATCTATGCAGCAGCCAAATCTACACATATTTGCTAAAAAGGCAGACGCATAGGGTCAAGGGGACAAGGAAGACATTGCCCACAAGACCTGAGGCCACTGGCTTGGGACACTGTGTGTGAGGTGATGGGCAGGAGCGGCGAGAGCCAGCGCAGTGAGACGACCTGGAAAGGTACACCAGAAAGGGGTCCCAGTAAAGAGCACACAAGTTACCCGAGAGTTGGCTGGATTCCTGATCCGGAGGACCCAACACCCGGCTGGTTGTTGTAACCTGGAGAACTGTGAGAACTGTGAGTAAGGTGTGAAAACTGCACCCTGCTGTGTCCTCAAATTATTTACTGCATCACCTGTCCTGTGCTACAACTAATACCATCATCAAATTGATTTTATAATTTCCCTGGAGCCCCACTCTACCTGTGGAGAGCTCCAATATCTTTACTGCGTCATCAACCACCCCAGTGGATCTGAACCTCAGTGTCGACCATCCATTGCCGAACACCACATGTGGCCTCATGTTTTAGTCTACCATATAAACTATCCCCCATCTTTATGACACGGCCAGGGTCATGGAGCCGGGTCACGCCATCGTGACATCCCCGAAGAATTATCCGGCCTGGTTCCGAGTACCCCACTGCCCTGGTGAGGGCGTGTCACATCAGCATCACTCACCCGGTCCTCCCATATGTTCTCATCCCAGTCTCCTCATACTAGGCTGGAACCTCTGGCTCTAATGAAGCCAGGGAGGGTATTGTGCAGCAACACAAATGTCAGTGTAGCAAGTAGCGATGATAAGATGTGACTAGGACCAGACAATTGACAGTAAGGAGCAGAGAAGCCAAGAAGGCCAGAAGTGAGGAGATTATAATTATTTTTTTTTGTTTTTTACATCTTATATTTATTCTAGTATAGGATGTTTAGTCACCAAAGATTAATAAAGGACATTAAATTCTGAGAGAATTCAGGCAGGTACAGAAGGACGTTAACAGCAATGTACAAGGATGAAAGCTGTTTCATGCATGTCTAGCACTTCAACAGATCCTGTTCCGATCAGATAAAAGTGCAATGTTGAAGCGCGAGGCACACAAAACAGCTGTCATCCTTGTACATTGCTGTTAACGTCCTTCTGTACCTGCCTGAAATTTTGGGATTCATAAAAAAGGACTGGTTTTAGGCAAAATAGTGAGTGCCACTTAATTCTTTTCGGTTTTGAAACATATAATGTATGATTTTAGCGTGCACCACCTGTTGCCATTTGCCTTTTTCGCACGCTCTGAACACTAAAAACATTCATTGCTTTATACCTGTATACTAACTCAAGCATATCTAGTGGTGCGGAACAATTTTCTTTTATGTTATTCAGTTCTCAGACAATAGCTTTTCTGAGAGGCGAACAGGTGGATTTGACTTCTGCCTGATTTGCTTATCTCTAGTCAAATTGAGAATAAACTGATAATTGACTTATTGAAGTATTTTTCTTTATACAGTGCTTACGATTTACTGATGTATTGGAATCAGCTCTCCATGTGCTCTCTTAGTAAGTCAATATACAAGTAGTGCTGTACACAGGACATAGTAGACAGATCTGCAGGGGAGGGAGAGGGCAGAAGCCGGAACCAATGGTGAAAAGTAGGTGTGATATGGACTATCTGTAGACTGTAGCTAAGCTGTAGTCACAGACTTAAATCACAGCACTGATTTCGAGGAACAGAGCAAATAAACACCCAAGAGTCACTTATAGGTAGTGACTTGCATTCCATCATTTTTTTTATCTTCTAGGACGCTTTTCATTATTTAACCAGAGATGGTACAATATTGTTTTCAGTGATATGAGATGATTATACCACTACACTTCTACTTGTCCATCCAACTTTTCTTCAGTGGCTTGCACGTAGTAGTCAACAGATATACATTTGTCCTGGAATGAGTTAATAGCAATAAACACATAATGTCATATTGATGTGGAGTCATTGCTGCCCACACAATGCCGTATTATGAGAATGTCATATCCTGCTTTGTGCTCTTATCTTTCTGCTTTGCATCATACAGGATCTCCTGCAGAAGCATGTGCTGCTGTTTATTTAAGATTCCTGCTGTGTTTTACAGTGGGTGGTGCACGGGACAATGAGGCAGTGTATGCGAAAATAATAGTGAATTTGCCAGGAGCTAGTGAAATTCCAAATAGAGACGTAACTGAGAAGTGTCAATATAACTTTAGAAACAAAAACTTTGATCAGAAAGTGAAGATCAATAGAATCTTAATTATATGTAGGAAAGTAACAGCTATAAACAAAAGGAATATATGTATATGCTTTTAAGGGCATTTAGGTAAAAAAATGGTATGAACTTTACAGTATATAGGATTTTTAGAAATGTTCTCTTTTATGTGTTCTAGTTTTCTAGAGTTAGTACATATTCATTTGCTTTCCCCTTTGAGGGTAGAGTTTAGCGATTACAGATATTTTCACCTGATTCATCAATTGTGACTCTCCAAAAAGTTGCTAAATTTACTGTATTTCCACTTCTCTCCTCTCGAATGTATTAGTTAAGTTTAATAGCAATTTGGAGCAAATTTGTGTATTGTGCTGTGGCTCAGTGGTTAGCACTGTTTGATCTTAAGTTCAAATCCCACCAAGGACAACATCTGCAAGGAGTTTGCATGTGCTCCTCATGTTTGCGTGGGTTTCCTCTGGTGCTCCGGTTTTCTTGCACACTCCAAAAACATACTGAAGGCAGATTATAGATTGGGAGCCCCAATGTGAACAGTGATGAAAATCTCTGTAAAGTGCTGCGGAATATGTTGGTGTGTAATAAATAGGGATGGGCGAACTGTTTGTTTTTCGCTGAGTTCATGACCGACTTTGCCCTGTTAAGTAAGCAAACAGTTAATACATGTAATATGCGTGTCCTATACTTACCGGGTAGGCGTTCTCTCTTCCTGCTGTGCCGCAGCGATGCGTCACTTCCGGGCCCTCCCTTATCTTCTGGTCAAATATGATTGATTGTTGGAGCCAGTCCCGTGAATATTACCAGAGGATAATGAGAGGCCCGGAAGTGACGCTGCCTCAGCTGAAACGGAGAACGCGAACCCGGTAAGTGTAATGAGTATTGTTATTAACGACTTGCTTACTTTAGCAGGCAACACGGTGAAAAACAAACAGTTCGCCCATCCCTAATAATAAATAATAACATATGACTTCACATAGTCACAAAGAAAAGATCAAGGCAGAGATTTTTATTTTTGATCTTGCGACAAATTTATGAATTCCATTCACCATTTTCAAGAATTTGGTGCCAAAAAATGCCAACTAGTAACACAAGACAAAGAGGAAAGAGGCTTGAAAAAATACAAATGTTGAATCAGGGCCGCAGTGTTTCTCAAATAAACTAAACTCCTATGTGACTCTACTTGTAATTTTTAACTTCTACCCATCATTTCACTCTCATATTTGTCCGTTGCTCCGTCCATGGTCCTTATAATAATAATAATAATAATTTATTCATTTATATAGCGCTATTATTTCAATAGCACTTTACATACATGAGTAATGCTGTCTCTCTTGGAGCTCACAATCTAAACATCCTATCAGTATGTCTTTACAATGTGGGAGGAAACCGAAGTGCCCGGAGGAAACCCACGCAAACACAGGGAGAACATACATATAATGAACAATACTGCTGACAATATGTTATGCTAACCTAGACAAATATTGGCATGTAGCCCCAGTCTAATAATTTAAAATTTTTTGTATTTCTAAATAGGAGGAAAAAAGGTTCCTTTTTATAGAATATGTGATGCAAATTGAGTCACTGATTTCCCAGTATTGTTAAAAACAAGATGGCAATGAAGACAATTCAGGGAATAAATGGGAGGGTCCTATTTCCTGAGCGATGTGATGGCTGCCAGTATATCCAGATGGAATGTCCATGATGAGTAGACTTGTGCTTTAGCTCTCGCAGCCTAGTGGACTGTTTTCACCGGCTTCCAGCTCTGCCATATCATTAATAACGCGTTAACTTACAAAAATAATGAAATACTTCCTTCACTTAAAAGTGATGCATTCTTTTCTCTCCCTTGCTATTAACCAAGAAGTGATAAATGCATTTCTAAAAGCACATCATCCTTCTCTGCAAAGCCTTTTCTTTTCTAATAGGGTGAACATTTTTTTTTACCCTGTTAAAAGCCAGATAAATGCATGCCTGTAATTTAAGGTTTTGGTAAATGATGTTGGGCATCTGATTTTTTTAAATTGTTGTTTTTAATACTTTTAGGCAATGTTCACACAGAGCCTTTTTGCTGCATTTTTGCTGCGTTCTTTTCTGCAGCAAATCCTGCTCTCTGGGCAAGAAAGCTCAATTTTTGCCACCTTTTTTCTGTGCTTTTGCAGCGGTTTTTTTGCTGCATTTTTGCACTTCCTCATTGCTTTCTATGTTTGAAAAAATGTACAAAAAGAATGAAAGAATGGACACGTTCAAAAACTAAGGCAGGTGTCTTTTTCAGTTAGGAAAAAAAGGCAAGTGTGTATGTATGTGTGCTTGAGATTTCTGGAATCTCATAGGTTTCCCTGGTACTGTAAATAGCTGCTTTTTATTATCATTATTATCATATACTAGCTGTAGAGCCCAGTGTTGCCAGGGCATAGAAACTAACTGTTCTTAGTTATTAGCTGAGTGTATGTCTGTGTGTGGGTATGTATGTCCCCTATATGCATCATGCCTGTCCCCCCACACCAACCCCCTAACCTGCCCTAAACACCCCCACTCCACCCAAACCTACTCCTCGCCCCCGCTGCCTCCACCCAAAAACTTCCCCTTCCCCCAAACCTGCCAACCCTCACCCCCCAAAAATGCCATCCCCCTTGCCCTCCTTAACCCGCACCCCTCCAAACCCACCCCCAAACAAGCCTGTTCCCCAAGCTCGCACTCCCCCCGCGCAAAAATGATGACACAGCTGTGGTGTGGCGTAGCTATGTGGAGTGAGCGTGGCATATGCCACATACACATACACACATAAGGCCCAGTCTCCCATAACGACGCATCAGCGATTCCGATAACGATGTGCAGAGATCGTTGGTGCGTTGTTTACACATCGCTGGCAAGATGTCAAACAGGCATCTTACCAGCGATGTGAAAAACGACGCACTAGCAATCCAGAATTATACCGAGGTCGTTGTGAATTTTCTCACCATAGCGTAGCATTGAGATCGTTGCTCATTATCTCTGTCAAACACAACGATGTAGCCTTCCCAGCGGGAGCGCAATGACCAGGAATGACCCAGAGCAGTGTGTAACGATCAACGATCTCATAGCAGGGGCCATTTGTGCGTGTCACACAGAACGACATCGGAACAGCGATCCCAATAGCGATCTCGTTAGCGATCTCTTTAAGTGTGACAGGGCCTATACACTCAGCTTTATATATTAGATTTTCATAAAACCAATAAAAAATGAAAAAAATCACAGCAAAAATGCCCAGTGTGAACATAGACTTAAAATTGCTCTTTTATCTATAATATAAAGCCAGAAACCACTTCCGGCCAAACCTGAAGCCACTTCCGTAGTGTTGTGGTCGGATATTTGGCCAGCTCCACCCACACAGGGTGGACCAAGATGGCCGCCCTTTGCGGGAGGATTGCGGCTTCTCTCTCTCTCTCTCTCTCCCTCTCTCCCCGCGCCTCCCGGCATGGCTCCGCCCACCTCACGGGACTCCCGGCATGGCTCCGCCCACCTCGCGGGACTCCCGGCATGGCTCCGCCCACCTGGGGGGACTCCCGCCATGGCTCCGCCCACCTGGCGGGACTCCCGCCATGGCTCCGCCCACCTCGCGGGACTCCCGTCATGGCTCCGCCCACCTCGCGGGACTCCCGCCATGGCTCCGCCGACCTTGCCCCGCTCCCGCCTGGCTCCGCCCACCTCGCCTGCGCTGACCACAGACCCGCTGTCCTCTGCTGACCACAGAGACTCCTTCCTGCGCTGACCACAGAGCCTCCTTCCTGCGCTGACCACAGAGCCTCCTTCCTGCGCTGACCACAGACCCGCCGTCCTCTGCTGACCACAGAGCCTCCTTCCTGCGCTGACCACAGAGCCTCCTTCCTGCGCTGACCACAGACTCGCCATCCTCTGCTGACCACAGAGCCTCCTTCCTGCGCTGACCACTCTGCCTCCTTCCTCTGCTGACCACAGAGCCGCCGTCCTCTGCTGACCACAGACCCGCCATCCTCTGCTGACCACAGAGCCTCCTTCCTGCGCTGACCACAGAGCCTCCTTCCTGCGCTGACCACAGAGGCTCCTTCCTGCGCTGACCACAGACCCGCCGTCCTCTGCTGACCACAGAGCCTCCTTCCTGCGCTGACTACTCTGCCTCCTTCCTGCGCTGACCACTCTGCCCCCTTCCTGCGCTGACCACAGAGCCACCGTCGTCTGCTGACCACAGAGCCGCCGTCCTCTGCTGACTACAGAGCCTCCTTCCTGCCCTAACCACCGACCCTCCGTCCTGCCCTGACCACCGACCCTCCGTCCTGCCCTGACCACCGACCCTCCGTCCTGCGCTCACCACTCTGCCTCCGTCCTGCGCTCACCACTCTGCCTCCGTCCTGCGCTCACCACTCTGCCTCCGTCCTGCGCTCACCACTCTGCCTCCGTCCTGCGCTCACCACTCTGCCTCCATCCTGCGCTGACCACTCTGCCTCCAACCTGCACTGACCACTGAGCCTCCACCCTGTGCTAACCACTGAGCCTCCATCCTGTGCTGACCACTGAGCCTCCATCCTGTGCTGACCACTGAGCCTCCATCCTGTGCTGACCACTAAGCCTCCATCCTGTGCTGACCACTCAATCCTGTGCTGACCACTCAGCCTCCATCCTGTGCTGACCACCGAGCCTCTGTCCTCTGCTCCCCATAGAGCCGCCGTCCAGGCCTGACTACCAACCCTCCGTCCTGCCCTGACCACCGACCCTCCGTCCTGCGCTCACCACTCTGCCTCCGTCCTGCGCTCACCACTCTGCCTCCGTCCTGCGCTGACCACTCTGCCTCCATCCTGCGCTGACCACTCTGCCTCTGTCCTGCGCTGACCACTCTGCCTCCGTCCTGCGCTGACCACTCTGCCTCCGTCCTGCGCTGACCACTCTGCCTCCGTCCTGCGCTGACCACTGAGCCTCCTTCCTGCGCTGACCACTAAGCCTCCTTCCTCTGCTGACCACAGAGCCGCCGTCCTCTGCTGACCACAGACCGCCGTCCTCTGCTGACCACAGAGCCTCCTTCCTGCGCTGACCACAGAGCCTCCTTCCTGCGCTGACCACAGAGGCTCCTTCCTGCGCTGACCACAGACCCGCCGTCCTCTGCTGACCACAGAGCCTCCTTCCTGCGCTGACTACTCTGCCTCCTTCCTGCGCTGACCACTCTGCCTCCTTCCTGCGCTGACCACAGAGCCGCCGTCGTCTGCTGACCACAGAGCCGCCGTCCTCTGCTGACTACAGAGCCTCCTTCCTGCCCTAACCACCGACCCTCCGTCCTGCCCTGACCACCGACCCTCCGTCCTGCCCTGACCACCGACCCTCCGTCCTGCGCTCACCACTCTGCCTCCGTCCTGTGCTCACCACTCTGCCTCCGTCCTGCGCTCACCACTCTGCCTCCGTCCTGCGCTCACCACTCTGCCTCCATCCTGCGCTGACCACTCTGCCTCCAACCTGCACTGACCACTGAGCCTCCATCCTGTGCTGACCACTGAGCCTCCATCCTGTGCTGACCACTGAGCCTCCATCCTGTGCTGACCACTAAGCCTCCATCCTGTGCTGACCACTCAATCCTGTGCTGACCACTCAGCCTCCATCCTGTGCTGACCACCGAGCCTCTGTCCTCTGCTCACCATAGAGCCGCCGTCCAGGCCTGACTACCAACCCTCCGTCCTGCCCTGACCACCGACCCTCCGTCCTGCGCTCACCACTCTGCCTCCGTCCTGCGCTGACCACTCTGCCTCCGTCCTGCGCTGACCACTCTGCCTCCGTCCTGCGCTGACCACTCTGCCTCCGTCCTGCGCTGACCACTCTGCCTCCGTCCTGCGCAGACCACTGAGCCTCCTTCCTGCGCTGACCACTAAGCCTCCTTCCAGCGCTGACCACTGAGCCTCCATCCAGTGCTGACCACTGAGCCTCCATCCTGTGCTGACCACTGACCCTCCATCCTGTGCTGACCACTCAATCCTGTGCTGACCACTCAGCCTCCATCCTCTGCTGACCACCGAGGCTCTGTCCTCTGCTGACCACAGAGCCGCCGTCCAGCCCTGACTACCAACCCTCCATCCTGCCCTGACCACTCTGCCTCCGTCCTGCGCTGACCACTCTGCTTCCGTCTTGCACTGACCACTGAGCCTCCATCCTGTGCTGACCACTGAGCCTCCATCCTGTGCTGACCACTGAGCCTCCATCCTGTGCTGACCACTGAGCCTCCATCCTGTGCTGACCACCGAGCCTCCGTCCTCTGCTGACCACCGAGCCTCCGTCCTCTGCTGACCACAGAGCCGCCGTCCTGGCCTGACTACTAACCCTCCGTCCTGCCCTAACCACCAATCCTCCGTCCTGCGCTAACCACCGACCCTCTGTCCTAGTCTCACCACTCTGCCTCTATCCTACGCTCACCACTCTGCCTCCATCCTGCGCTGACCACTCTGCCTCCATCCTGCGCTGACCACTCTGCCTCCATCCTGCGCTGACCACTCTGCCTCCATCCTGCGCTGACCACTCTGCCTCCAACCTGCACTGACCACTCTGCCTCCAACCTGCACTGACCACTCTGCCTCCATCCTGCGCTGACCACTCTGCCCCCATCCTGCGCTCAACACTCTGCCTCCATCTTGCGCTCAACACTCTGCCTCCATGCTGCACTAACCACTGAGCCACTGCGCAGTGCTAACCACTGAGCCAACACACTGTGAAAACCACTGAGCCACCGCACTGTGCAAACCACTAAGCCTTCACACCGTGAAAACCACTTAGCCATCAAATACACTGCTAACCACTGAGCCACCATATACACTGAAAACCACTGAGCCACCATATACACTGAAAATCACTGAGCCATCATACTATGCTAACCACTAAGCCTTCACACCGTGAAAACCACTCAGCCATCAAATACACTGCTAACCACTGAGCCACTTATACACTGCTAACCACTGAGCCACCGTATACAGTGCTAACCACTGAGCCACCATATACAGCGCTAACCAGTGAGCCACCGTATACAGTGCTAACCACTGATCCACCATATACAGTGCTAACCACTGACCCACTGTACAGTGCTAACCACTGAGCCACCGTATACAGTGCTAACCACTGAGCCACCGTGTACAGTGCTAACCACTGAGCCACCGTATACAGTGCTAACCACTGAGCCACCATATACAGTGCTAACCACTGAGCCACCATATACAGTGCTAACCAGTGAGCCACCGTATACAGTGCTAACCACTGATCCACCATATACAGTGCTAACCACTGAGCCACCGTACAGTGCTAACCACTGATCCACCATATACAGTGCTAACCACTGAGCCACCGTATACAGTGCTAACCACTGAGCCACCATATACAGTGCTAACCACTGAGCCACCATATACAGTGCTAACCACTGAGCCACCATATACAGTGCTACCCACTGAGCCACCATATACAGTGCTAACCACTGAGTCACCATATACAGTGCTAACCACTGAGCCACCATATACAGTGCTAACCACTGAGCCACCATACAGTGCTAACCACTGAGCCACCATATACAGTGCTAACCACTAAGCCACCATATACAGTGCTAACCACTGAGCCACCATATACAGTGCTAAACACTGAGCCATCATATACAGTGCTAACCTCTGAGCCACCATATACAGTGCTAACCACTGAGCCACCATACAGTGCTAACCACTGAGCCACCATATACAGTGCTAACCACTGAGCCACCATATACAGTGCTAACCACTGAGCCACCATATACAGTGCTAACCACTGAGCCAACGTATACTCTGCTACCCACTGAGCCACCATATACAGTGCTAACCACTGAGCCACCTGTATACACACAATTAATTTCACCACACTCCCCTATTAGTAAATAAACTATATATGGATTCTAGACTACCCGATTCTTTAGAATTGGGCCGCCATCTAGTTCTTATATATTACAATTAGGTTATCTAGCCTGTAGTGATGAGTACTTGTCATTTTAACCTACGATGGTTTAATGTGGAAATATCACCTTTTTTTTTTTTTTATAAAAACATATTTTTTTACTATTAATTCTATTTTGTAAATCATTATCCTGAAATTTCATGTCATCTGTTATCATAGTAATAGTTGTACTTTTTTTCAGAAGTTTCTAGAATTGTGGTACAAATTATATTTGTATCTAGTGCATTTACTAAAAATAATGGGCAGATGGTCAGTGAATTACTTTCAAAAAGGACAAAAAAAGAAAAATCAATTCACAGATCTTTAAAAGCTTTCTCGGGAAATTAAACAAGACTTAGCTAGTTGGCACAAAGTCATATTATTCATCAAGCATACCAGGATTATCACTGGGCAGGGTACACCTCACACTTCAAATAGCCAGCTTCTTTGTCGATTTACGCTGTTGTCTTTGTTTTGCTGTCAACACATCGGTGTGCGCCAGTGCTTATTTCACTGTTTGCTTTTAATGCCTTTATTTGATGACTCTTATTCCAAAAATGTGTTTGCCTGTTACTAAGACATACCACTGAAATCACAGTAGCGTCTTATTAAACCTATATCCTATAGTATGTCTTATTTAGAAATGCCCAGTAAAACGAACAATTAAAGTTTGTTATCCTACAATAATACTTTCCATACAAACAGTATTGTGATCATCGTGGAGCATTTTGATGTCTTATCAGACTTTGCAGTATTCAAAGCAGGGTGGATAAAAATCAATGTTTTTTTTTAAAAAATCAAAAAAATCGGATTTTTTTTATTTAAATCGGATTTTTTTGATTTAAATCGGATTTTTTTCAATAAACTGCTTTTTGAGGAAAATTTTTTACCATCCAAAGGTTCTTCCATCATGAGATAAAGCTGAGTTGTTTAACTCAGTAGAATAAAGGCTGTATATGTGTAACATTCACAATGCCATGCTCTTACAGAGGTTTCTGTAGGATTAATAGGCAGTTTCTCTTCTATATTATCACAGACGCTTGCTTTACTTACGCAGTTCTCAAAACTGAATTTGACTCCGCAGAGGTCCCAGCCTCTTCTTCACGGCAAAAATGTTACAACATGAAAAGAGTTGAGAAAAAGACCTTAATCCTATTGTTCTACAAACCTATGAATACAGAATCAACCCCTTCAGTGCCAAGTCCAAGAAGTTAGACAATATGTTTCTGATTGTTTGGAGTGGAATAGATCTGCACAACACAAGAAGAATGTGAATCTAAGTGTGAGGAGGAGGAAGGGCAAGCAGACAAGAAAATGAAAGTGAAACTTTGAGCACAATACTGCAGCATAGCCACAGACAGACAAGTCTGGATCTGTTTGTGTGTACGATCTGAGGTTTATTACATTCTTTCCTTATAATGGCAGCAGGCCGTAAAAGAGACACAGTTTGGGAATATTTTAATGAAGCTCCTTCGCCCATCGGTAAGGCAGGCATGCGTGCAAAATGCAAACGATGCAACAAAGAGATGCAAGGCCTGGTGGCGCGAATGAGGCAACATCATGAGAAGTGCGGTGATGAAGATGACCAAAGAAACACTTCTGAACAGGCAGGATCTTCAGGTTGGTAAACATTTTTATTGAATCCTATTTCTAAAGACTGAACTGTCATGTGTGAGAAAAATTATATTTCTTATTATTACTGCATCTTACTGTCATTTGGTACAGTTATGAAGAAAAACAAATATTCCTTTTGGGGCAGGGGCAGTGATGTGTTGTGTACAATAAGCAGAAATTGTATAATAAACAATAAAATAACAGCATTGACTTTTTTTTGTTTAGGGGAATTCATGGATTCTGGAAACTATCCACCTCCAAGATCACCATCATAATGTTCTACAGTTCAAAGTTATCCATCCAGGATAGTGCTTCATTAGCAGCAGCATCATCATCAGACACCCACAGCCACATATCACCATCACCCAAAAGGAAGAAAAAACCTTTACCTCCTGGAACCACCAGAGATAGGTTTGTGATAAGAACTAGCAGATTAGAAAAAGAGTTGATTGATGAAAAAATTGCCCAGTTTATTTATGCAACGAACTCTTCTTTCCGTCTGACTGAGAACCCACATTTCATTAATATGGTTCAGTCACTAAGACCAGGATACAGTCCACCCAGCAGAGCTGATGTTGCAGGGAAACTGCTGGATCAAGTGTATGACAGAGAAATGGAGCAATGTGCAACAGCTCTGGAGGGTAAAATTGTTAACCTAAGTATTGATGGGTGGAGTAATGTCCACAATGATCCTATTGTATGTGCTTGTGTAACAACAGAAGAAGGTAAAGTCTTCCTTGCACAAACAACTGATACGTCAGGAAATGCACACACAGCAGAATACTTACAAGAAGTGGCAGTAAAAGCTATAACGACATGTGAACAAAAATTCAAATGTCTAGTACGCAGTTTGGTCACTGACAATGCTGCAAACGTATCCAAGATGAGAAGAGATTTAGAAGAGCAGGGAGGGAATACAAAGCTGCTAATAACATATGGTTGCACCTCTTAGCCAAAGACTTAAGTGTTCCAGAAATAAAGGCTAATGTTGTTGAAATTGCTAAATACTTCCGTAATAATCATTTTGCTGCAGCAGCTCTGAAAAGGATGGGTGGAACCAAGCTAACGCTCCCACAAGATGTTAGATGGAACTCTGTGGTGGACTGTTTTGAGCAGTATATCAAAAACTGGCCCATTTTGATGACACTTTGTGAAGAAAATTGAGATAAAATAGATGGCACTGTCACGGCCAAAATCCTCAACATTGGGCTTAAGAGAAATGTTGAACATATGCTGAGCTTCCTGAAACCCATCTCTTAAGCTTTAAACAAAATACAGAAAAATAGCTGTTTTATTGCGGATGCTGTTGAAATTTGGAAGGAACTGAGTGAACACTTAAAAACAGAACTACACATGGACAGAATTAAATTACAAGCAGTAAACAAACGAATGGGACAAGCACTGACTCCAGCTCATTTTTTGGCAAATATTGTCAATATCCAATATCAGGGTCAAAACCTAAGTGCTGAGGAAGAGGAGTTAGCTATGACATGGGTATCCAGCAATCATCCATCTTTAATGCCAACTATAATAAACTTCAGAGCTAAGGGGGAACCATTCAAGAAATATATGTTTGCTGAAGATATTTTAAGGAAGGTCACACCAGTAAACTGGTGGAAGTCACTTAAGCGCTTGGATTTAGAGACTGTTCAAGTAATGATTTCACTTTTAACAGCAGTAGCTTCTTCTGCAGGTGTTGAAAGAATATTCTCTTCCTTTGGACTCATTCATTCTAAATTGAGAAATCGGTTGGGACCCAATAAAGAAGGAAAGCTTGTTTTTCTTTTCCAGATTATGAATAGGAACAAAGAGGAAGATGATGATGAAGATGACGACAAGTGAGCTACAGAGGACAGCAGGGACAGTAGTATTTAAGTTTTGCATGTGTCGGCTGGGCTGACAGTCTAAGTTTCTTAAAATATATATATATTTTGTTTAGCCAAATTAGTTAACAAACATGGATGTTTGTTTAAGCAAATAACTTATGCTGTAATGTTGTTATTGTTTCAGTTGAATAAATCTATTTAAATTGTTATTATGGTCAGGATTTCTCCTTCCTAAGGGTGGTGTCCAAATATGAATGATTAACCCATTAAACTGGGGAGAAAAAAGTAATATAAAAAGTGATTCTAAAAATCTTCATCTACTTGCATGTTAAAGTAGCAAGAACTAGTTTAGGTAGAAACTTTGATTTAAATCACTGATTTAAATCAAGCCTTACTGACTAGTGATTTAAATCGTTATTTAAATCGTGATTTAAATCAATTAGATTTAAATCAAATCCACCCTGATTCAAAACTACTTTTTATGTTTTCTGAAACAAAACAAGGGCTGGAAATAAAATGTAATCATGCAGTGGGTGCATGTTCACATTGGCCTTGTAATAACAAAAACAACAATAAGGAAAAATGAGCAAATACCCTAGAATAAATAAAAGTAAAGTGCATGAAAATAAACAGGGTACTTGGTGACATTATTTGATCAAAAAATGCGCAAGTCATCCCACCAATGACAAGGTGACCCCATCAGGATGTTCCTCACCTAACAGTGTTAAGAAACCTTACCATATGTCCTGCGATGTGTATGGCAATGGGTAAGTGTATAAATACTATATATGCATCATGAAATTTGTGCATTTGTACATTATACATTAATACAATCTTACTATATGTCCTGCGACGTGTATCACAAGTGGTAAGTAGGTCTGGGCCGCAACAGAGAACACCAGCATAGGAGGTGGTGCAAATTAAATAATGTCCAGCTCAAAGACAGGCCACATCTCAGATTACATAAACTGCAACAAGAGATACTGAAACAAAACTATGGCTGGAAATAAAATGTAATCATGCAGTGGGTGCATGTACACATTGACCTTATAATAACAAAAACAACAATAAGAAAAAATGAGCAAATACCCTAGAATAAATAAAATAAAATAAATTAATTGCTAAGGTGCATGAAAATATACAGGTACTTGGTGACATTATTTGATCAAAAAATGCGCAAGTCATCCCACCAATGACAAGGTGACCCCATCAGGACTGTCCCTACCTAACCGTGTTAAAACATCTTACCATATGTCCTGCGACGTGTATCACAAGTGGTAAGAGGGTCTGGGCCCCAACGGACAACACCAGCAGAAAGAGGCTGTGCACATTAAATAATGTCCAGCTCAACGGCAGGTTTTGTTTTGTATGTTTTGTTGCAGTTTATGCAATCTGAGGTGTGGCCTGACTTTGAGCTGGACATTATTTAATGTACAAAGCCTCTTACTGCTGGTGTTCTCTGTTGGGGCCCAGACCTCCTTACCACTTGCAATACACGTCACAGGACATATGGTAAGATTGTATCAATGTATAATGTACAAATGCACAAATGTCATGCTGCATATATTGTATTAAAGTGTTAGTACAAAAATCGGTTAGAAGAAATATAAAAAAATACAATTCTTCAACTTTTTATATTTTTGGGACTTTTGTTATTATAGTGTTCACTGTGCGGTAAAAATGATAAATTTATTGTTTTAAAATAAAAGGACAAGGAGAGGCGCTCCTGGTTTGACACCCGGTGGTCTAGTGGAGGCAATGGGGGAGATGCACTAACTGTGGTCGATTATGCTCCGGCATAACCGTGGTACGGAGCCTACGGTGCGTCTCATGCACCCGCCACCACTGTCAGGCCAGACAGCCGGTCACGTGTTGGATTACGGGGTTTCTGGTGTCACCGCAGGTTCTTGATCCTCCTGTTATTCTCCCCACAGGTCTTGTAGAAGCTTTCCTCCAGCAGCACCGCACTGGTAGGGTGTAGAGACGAATAAATTAAAGAAGCTTTAGCGGTTTTGAGTGGGCGCTTGGAAATAAACCACAGAGACAGCTTTTTAATGCTTTCTCTTTACTTGCTCAAATGTGGACTGGTCACTCCTCACAACATGTTTCGGCAGCTGATACCACCTTCAACAGGTTACCTGAAACACTCGGACCTGGGAAACACTAGTTGAAGCTGGTCCAAAAAAGGACTTAGGAAATCTAGTTGACAGTATACATAAAGGGAAATGTTTTGTCAAAAAATGAAACATTTTTTAAAGCAAAGCTTTTGTGTTACAAGGATTTTTGAACCCCTTACTGACAGATGATGTTCTAATACATCATATTCTGGCTCCCTGATTTTGATGCAGGCTCCCAAGTGGAGCCCACATATTTCCCAGCTGATGATGGCTGTGATATAAAGCCATCATCTTCCGCCAACAGCTGCGGGGTGGAGTTCTGCTCTGCCTGCGACTACCGTATTAACCTGTTGAATGTGCCACAGGGCTTTTATGGCAGAGGGTGACCTCTACTATTCAAGGGGTAAAAAGGGCTACACTCACACCTGCACTGGTTGGAGCTGCTTTGCTTTCCTGTTAGTTTTTGCAAAATTCCCTTGTGCTGGTGATGCAAGGGTTAAACTTAAAGCTGTTCTTTTGTCTCCTAAGGCTTTCCCATCATGGCCTATCTCAGCTGTTTCGTTTTATACATTCCTCTCTAGTATAAGTACTCACCCCTTAACTTGGGTAATTGCCATTGATATCCTGCTATACCTTGGTATCGGTGTGGAGGTGTGAGACGTGGAAAGAAAACTCTCTGTGGACTCCTATCTGAAAATAGCTAACTGGAAGTTTCTTTTACCCTTTTCTGTCTTATTTTCTTTGTGTTATTATCGTGTTGCAGGACTAGTTATCCTGCTACCCTGCAGTCAGGACAGAGCTTACCGTAAGACAGATGTAAGAACGCTATCATTGTAAGGGGTGAAAGAAGTCATCTAGGCAAGTCCGGGACCTCAGGGCTGCCTAGTGTAAGTGTCAGAGGTTACCTTTCCTGAATTTCCCTAGTGACAGTTTTCCCCTTGCCTTCTGTCTCACCGTTCGCCGTTTAGCTCTTTTTCAGAGTGTGACAAAATACGGCTGTCAATCTCTGATTGAGGCATATACAGTACACTGGCATGAGGCACGCCATGTAAATATAAACGTTAAAATCACCCCCCTTTTACCAGAAAAATAAAAATGAAATAAAAACACATTTTGAGTCATTGCATATGTAAAAGTCCGATCTATCAAAGCATAAAATAAATTTATCCAATCTGCAAATGGCGTAATGATAAAAAATGAGTAACACCAGAACACCTCTCACAAAGCCACAATGCGTAAGTTTTTTTTTTTTTCTACAAATTTCGAACAAAAATTTCACCACTTAAATAAAACAAAAAATATACCGTATATACTCGTGTATAAGCCGACCTGTGCATAAGCCGACCCCCCTACTTTTGCCCCCAAAACCTGGGAAAATCTATTGACTCGCGTATAAGCCGAGGGTGGACCCCAGCACAGGTATACAGCCCCCAGCAGTGGTATACAGGCCCCAGCAGTATGATATACAGCAGCCCCCAGTGGTATATACAGCAGCCCCAGTGGTGTTGCAGCCCCTATATACAGCAGCCCCAGTGGTATTGCAGCCCCAGTGGTGTATACAGCAGCCCCTATATACAGCAGCCCCAGTGGTATTGCAGCCCCAGTGGTATTGCAGCCCCTATATACAGCAGCCCCAGTGGTATTGCAGCCCCAGTGGTGTATACAGCCCCAGTGGTAGTATATTGCAGCCCCAGCGGTAGTATACAGCAGCCCCCGTAATCCAGGGCCCCCCCCCAGCCTGACTCCGGTCACCTGTAAAGGAAACTATACTTATCACAGTGCCGCTGTCCGCGCCCGCTCGCAGCTGCCGTACGCGATCCTCCATCTTCATGCCTCTTCTTCCTGTTTCCTGTGCTCGTCGCAGGGAATGACGTCATTGCCTGCGACGAGCACAGAAACAGGAAGAAGACGCATGAAGATGGAGGATCGCGTACGGCAGCTGCGAGCGGGTGCGAGCGGGCGCGGACAGCGGCACTGTGATAAGTATAGTTTCCTTTACAGGTGACCGGAGCGAGGCTGGGGGGCCCTGCATTACGGGGGCTGCGGTATACCGATGTATACATCGGTATGTACCGATGTATACATCGGTATACAGCACTGACTCGCGTATAAGCCGAGGGGGGTACTTTTCAGCCCAATTTTTGGGCTGAAAAACTCGGCTTATACGCGAGTATATACGGTACATGTTAGATATCTGTGTAATCATACTGACCTGAAGAATCATACTCCCAGGTCACTTTTCATGATAAAATCATAATAATAATAAATAATAAAGCTTTATTTATATAGCACCAACATATTCCGCAGTGCTATACACACATTATAAATAAAAAATACAATTGTAGAATTGCACTTCTTTTGCTAGCTAGTAAAACTAATTTTTCTTCCTGCTTTTCATTAGATTATATGATCAAACGGATGTTGTCATTCAAAAGTACAACTCATTTCACAAAAAATAAGCCCTCACGTGTATCAACAGAAAAATTAAAAATGTTACGGTGTTTGGAATAAAAGACCCTTTTCTTAATGAGTGAATACAGATATGGTTGACAGACCAGTACTGGTGGCTTAGGCTGGCTTCACACCACAGTTTTTGTCTGTCAGGGTGGATCTTGTTTTTTGCAGGATCACCCTGACAGAACCTGACAGGACAACATGTTTAGAAAATGTGGCCAGGATGTGTAGAAAATGTGGCCAAATATGATCCCAGATCCTGTTTTTTGCAAGATTTCTTTTCTGCAGGATTTCTGAGCATGCTCTGTGTTTAAAATTGGATCCGGGAAACGATTCGATTTTTTACTGATTCGGCGCCCATAGACTCCCATGTTATGTGCCCTGGATTACCGAGGATCAGTTTCTGTCCGGTTTTGTCTGGGTTTTTCACCAGAGCCCAAAAATGCTGCAGGCTCCTTTTTTGGGGACAATGAAAAACCAGACAAAAACTAATCTGGCTCAGAATACACAAAAATGGATGGCCAAATATGACCAATAGGGATACATGGGAGGCAAAACCGGATCAGGTTCTGTCCGGTTCAAACCGGACAGAACCTAATGCCAAAACCCGTGGTGTGAAGCCAACCTTAGTCAGTCAGGAGGGTTTCACATGTAGCATAAGTAGCAAAAAATTCAGTGATTTAAGTTGATGTTTTAGAAGAAATAGAAATGGACAAATGTAAAAATCTGGGCAACTTTGACAGGGATGTGGTAACTGGATCAAGTGCTCTAGAAAACAGCAAGTCTTGTGGGCTGTTCCCATTATGCAGTGTTTAATACTTACTAAATGCATGTAAACAACCAGTAAACCAACAAAAAGATTATGGTTAGCGAAAGCTCATTGGTCCAATCCAGTAGATCTGCAATAATATAAACTGATGAAAAAGTTAAAGCATCACTCCCCTAACCAGTGTATTCTGTAATCATATTCTGCCGCCTTAATCTTTTTCCATCGGAACTCCAGTTGGTCTACTTGGCTTTGTGACCTGAAGATTGTGCCTGTATTTCATAGCTAGAGGTCACAAATCAACATATCTCTATGGCTTCATCCTGGCTTTCAAAGAGATGCATTGAGCTCTTGTGACGTAGCTTCTGATTTCCAGACAGTCAGAGGTTACGGGTACAAGATGGCGCACCAGAACCGGAGCAGCATTGGTAAAAGGTGAAGATTCCTGCGAGGTGAGTATATGACCATTGGTAGGAGATTTACATTTAAAGTGCCATTCCAGTGCTGAGAATAATAAAAACCGCTGGAGTGGTGCTCTAATGCTGATTATGATGGAAAGATGTCAAAGCAAGCTGTGTTTTGTGGCTTGCTGCATATAAAGCTGTGTACCCACACTCCAGAGTGTCTGTGCTGATCCTCTCCATACTTCAAAGAGCCTACAATGGACACATGAGCACTAAAATGGTTTCCGCCCCCACCACTGCACTGAAACTGCCCTGACCTAAATTACTAACAACTTACAGCCAAAGCTAACAGACAGTTCTCCGTCCTACTCCTTCTAGACCTGTCCTCTGTATTTGACACAGTCGACCACTGTCTCCTGTTACAGATCTCTCTTCCATTGGCATCACTGACCTTGCCCTCTCCTATCCGTTCAATAAATTATGCTTCAATGTTAGCAGTGTGGCGCAACCTTGTTTTTTCTTTTTTATTACTTGCCCTCTCCTAGACCTCTTTCTACCTTTTCAACCACACATTTAGCGTCTGCCACTCCCACATGACCTCCTCACCTCATCCCCTCTCTGTTGGGGTCCCTCAAGGCTCTGTCCTGGGGCCCCTCCTTTTTTCAAACTACACCCTTGATCTGGGACAACTCATAAAGTCCCATGGATTCCAGTATCACCTGTACACTGATGACACTCAAATTTATCTCTCTGGCCCAGATGTCACCTCTCTCCTGTCCAGAATCCCGGAGTGTCTATCAGCCATATCCTCCTTCTTCTCCTCTCGCTTCCTAAAACTCAATGTAGACAAAACCGAACTCATCATATTTCCTCCATCTCACACACCTTCCTTACCAGATCTATCACAATAAATTATATCACACTTTGCCCTGTACCTGAAGCCCGTTGCCTCAGAGTAATGCTTGACTCTGCCCTGTGCTTCAAACCACACACCCAAGCTCTCACCACCTCCTGCCGCTTCCAACTCAAAAATATTTCCAGAATCTGTGCCTTCCTCAACCCTCAATCTATTGAACTACTAGTGCATGCCGTCATCATCTCCCGTCTCGACTACTGCAACCTCATCCTCTGCGGCCTCCCTGCTAACACTCTTGCACCTCTCCAATCTGTCCTTAACTCTGCTGCCCGACTACTACCTCTCTCTCGTCGCTATTCCTCCACTTCTCCCCTCGGCAAATCCTTCCACTGGCTCCCAATTCACCAACGTATCCAATTCAAACTACTAACACTGACAAAGCTGTCCACAATCTGTCCCCCTCATATATCTATGAACTAATCTCTCAATATCATCCAATTCGTAATCTTTAATCGTCCCAAGACCTCCTCCTCTCCTCCACACTTGTACGTTCCTCATCTAACTGCATGCAAGACATCAACCACGCATCCCCCATTCTCTGGAATTCTGCACGCCAAAACGTCTGACTGTCTCCCACACTCTGAACCTTCAAGCGGAACCTGAAAACTCATTTCTTCAAAACAGCCTACAGCCTGCAATGACCACAGTGCCATCTCACCACCACCATCAGACTCAGCGTTCCACCACCATCGGACCCAGCGCAGCACCTCCACCAGAGCAGACCTGTCTCTCTCTCCACTGCCCTATAGAATGTAAGCCCACAAGTGCAGGATCCTCTCTCCCCTCTGTATCGGTCTGTTACTGTTAGTTTGTTCATTGTATTTTTAACTTGTTTGTAACCCTTTCTCATATACTACACCATGGAATCAATGGTGCTCTATACATAAATAATAATAATAATAATAATAAAACAAAAAAAAAGAAATGGAAGGAGGCAGCCTGATTTATTTAATGCTTTCTTTTAAACTGTGTGGACTGCCTGATGCATGTGATTGCAGATGTTCTTAAGGAAAAAGCTGGCAGATGAATTGCGATGCTCTGGACAATGTTCTGCTAGTAAGTATTGAGTCCTGGCATTTATGTGTATTTACTTTGACATGTACAACCTACCTATAAAATGTTGCAGACCAAGTACCAAGTGTTTCATGGCAGCAGTATTTTCATTAATAGAAAGTGGCCTCTTTGCAGGAATGTGCTCTGCCCTGCTGCAAAAATTGATCAGGTGGTTTGAAATACCATCGTGTGCAAATCTATAAGTTGGTGTTGAAAAGATGTTGCACAGTAAGAATGATTTGGAAAAGAGAAGTGTTTATAGTTTATATGAAGACTATGGGAGATATCCAGTCATGAATCTAATAAATCCCTGGATATTTCTGCTGCCATATTATTTAGAGCAGAAATAGGATGTCTCCATTCACTCACAAAGGTAATGCCGACACTGGACATCTGACTCTGCAGTTGGTCCAGAGTCCACAGCTTCAAAAGGAAAGACTCACAGCATTTGTCTTAATAGGAAAATACTACCGCTGAGCTCCTGTTCTTCAAACAAAACCGTATTCTCCTTGGCACTGGGATATCATACAGAATTCTAAAAGTACCATATAGCCGGGCCCTACGCAAGTCATTTTCTTGGAATCATGAGGACAAGCTGCGCATACACCTGGGTCCTGATTCTTCCAGGCACACTGGTGTGGGGAGAAACGGAGATTGGCTAGCAGAAGCAAGGTAGCAAAACCGTGTTTGGTCTCCAAGCATAAAGGGGACCCAGCCAGATCTGATGGTACCAGTACTATCACCCTTAGACCTCCCAGTGGAAGTTATGACTCACCATAGCTTTTTGGAGTTAAATTAGAAACAGCAAGGGGGTGGGCAGGGAGTGAGCAACTAAGTGGATAAAAGGTACCTGCCATATTTCTTCATTGTTCACTCTCAAGCAGGTCACGTCATGGGAGTAACAAAGAAATCCTCAGACTCCACACTGCCTCTGTGTGGCCGACAACAACAAGGAACTGGTAACTGATTACATTCAACTGCATATTCCCCCATCCTACTGTATCCCAACCCGCCCCTCGTAGACTGTGAGCCCTCGTGGACAGGGTCCCTGCCCCTCCTGTACCTGTATGTCCCGATCGCCTAGATTTAGTGTACTTGTTCTTGTCTCCCTTATCCTCATGTAAAGCGCCATGGAACCTAATGGTGCTATATAAATAAATAATAATAATAATAATAATATACCTTTTTTTAATGCACAGTGGCTCAGTGGTTAGTGCTGAGGTCCTGGGTTCAAGTCCCAACTAGGACACCATCTGCAAGGAGTTTGTATGTTTTCTCCATGCATGCGTGGGTTTCCTCCAGGCATTCCGGTTTCCTCCCACACTTGAAAGACATACTGATAGGATGTTTAGATTGTGAGCCCCAATGGGGACAATGTTGCAAATGTATGTAAAGCACTATGGAATTAATAGTGCTATATAAATGAATACATATTATTATTATTATTACTACCTTTATTTGCATATCTGACTGTAATAACTGTATATTCATCTTGTATATATTGTTATTATGTGATGAGTCCTTGTGGCGATTAAATACAAGATTTAATCCTCCGTTGCTCTCTTATCTCAAACCATGAACCCACCCACGTTCATGTCCTCGATTAATATTACATGCTACCCGGGTTGGTTTCACTTATAACCTGTAATGGAACAGGCTTACACCTAATGAGTAACTGGATTCACTTCTACTACGCTGGCAGGACTCCCTGTGCCTTACTTTGTCCGTGCAGACAGGGGGTGTCAGTGTAAAGCTGCTCCAAGCTGACCTTGCGTACCCCTGGTATGTAAAACGTCATGTGTTGGTGGAAGTGATGAGACTGTATCACACGACTCTGATGTATTAGAGACCTCACATTGGGGCTGCGAGGTGCAGTTTTTATCACAGTTTATATTTATCAATTAATACAATGTAAAGTGAATGAACAAAACAGAAATCTAAAATCAATATCTGATGTTACCACCCTTTACCTTCACGACAGCATCAATTGTTTTACATACAATTTTTGAAGGAATTCATTAGAGAGATTATTACAAACACCTTATAGCACTAATCACAGATCCTATGTTGATGTAAACTTGTGCAAATCCTTTTTCTTTCTTCATATAATCCCAGAGACTAAATGATATTGAAATCAGAGATCTGTCGGGCCAATAACATCCCTTCCAGGACTCCTTGTTTTTCTTTCATGTCATACACTATGGCAAGACTAAGCACAGCACAAAACACAAAGGCTCTGATTCATCACCATTATTTTGCCCATTATTTGACTAGTATTGTGCATTGAGTCCCCCTTTTTTTTGTTTGCACCCAATTCATTATTCTACTTGCAACTTTTTAAGTCTATCTTATGTGTGCCTGCTTTTTTTTTCTCCGTTTTGTAGGCAAAGTATAACAATTCCAGATGTTTTTGCCTTATCCATCAATTGCAACTCTTTGAATAGTCGCACAATTTGACACACCTTCACTCTAGTCTCCCCCCTGGTATATTTTTGAGCACACCAAAATTTTGATTACGTTTTTGTTACTACTTTGCACCAATCTCATGAAACACGTGCACCATTCTGATAAATTTGGTGCCAAAAACAGTAAAGGCCACATTACACACACAGATATATTGGTCACAGATCTCTGGTTGCAGTGAAATCATGGACACATTGTTCCATTGTACACAGCCACAAAATGGAGCAATGTGTCCATGATTTCACTGCAACCAGAGTTCTGTGACCAATATATCTGTGTGTGTAACGTGGCCTTTAGCAATACCATAAGACAAAAAATAAATGTGACTTAAAAAAATGCAAATGATACATCGGGCCACCGTTTTTTGAGGAAGCACAAAGAAATAGACAAAGTTTCAGCCAAAAAAACGCAGTCCAGCATATGAAAAACACATTATGCAACTTCACTTTGAAATTGGAAGATATCAACCAGTACCATCAGCTGAGAACTGGCAGCAACTAGTGTTACCAGCTACATCAATTTGCATTTCATAGACGTCTGGTCAGAAGATTTCTTCAAGGAAGAATGTCAGACAAGAAGCATTACCTTCAAACTGGTAAAAAGAAAGGCCACGCAACTCAACTATGCAAAGAAAATATGAAATCTGTAGTGATAAGTCAAAATGTGAGATATTCATCACTAAAAGTTACTATCTAAAGAATCAGCTTCCAATGTGTTGGTGCTAGGTAACACCGGAGTGCTCCATTAAATAATTAATTCTCCTATTTAATTCATATTTAAATCAATTTCCTCCACATTTCCCTACTGTACCTTTTGGAATAGAGAAATGTATATGTTAGAAGAGATAGCACTTTTCCGCTCATGGAAACTATGATTTTTTTTTCATTGACAGATGTATGTAGATAGTGGTCTGAAAGTTTAATGAGTTGTTTTTCTGTTACAGGTCATTTATGGCTAAAAGGTGCTAAAACAGATAAATGGTAGTGCTGAAATGGGTTCATGTTTCTGAATGGAAGGCAGCTGAAGCATATCCATTAAAAAGATAATAATTGTTTAAACTGCATGTCTGTGAGATAGAAACCATTCTTGTGCTCCAGCTATGTCAATATTACTCAGAATTATCAAGTAACATGGATGGATCAAATTGCATTTTAGAAGTAATACACAATAGGCATGTTTTTATGTTGTTTGAATTGTACATATTTTACAGAGTGGTTCTCAAACAGTTCATATCGGATTTTTTTGTTTACTTAAAAGAACTTAATTGATGTACAAGAACATAACAAAGGAATTGTTTGCTATTAGAGGATTAAATACACTGGGTCAGAAGAAGGTCTCATTCAGATGTCAGTTTTTCATGTGCATGTTCTATCTGTGGCTTTCATAGACCTAGTCTGTAGGTCCAAGAAAATCACATATAGCACATGGACGACATCAGTGTGCAATCTCTGTACTGCAGAAATACTACTACTATCAATGCATCTGAAGTAGCATTTGTGGTACAGTACACTAAAAGGCCGCTTCAAACGCAAGGATATCCTTAACGATATCCTTAGAACGATCACGTGACTGATCGTTCCGACATCGTTAGTGCGTTCTCACACACAAGGATATTGTTAACGATATCCCATTCAGCAACGCACCAGTTAAATAGGAGAGCAAGGACTAAATGATCTTTTAAAGCGGCAGGAATAGGACAATTTTGAACAACATCGTTCAAAAGGTGTCACACTGAACAATGTTGCTTCTTCCAGCAGCGTTAATTGGACGATGAAAGATAGATTTGAGGTCAAAATCTCATTTTTTCGATGACTGATCCAAGGATCTTTTCATCCTACATCGTTCGTTTACATGCAACGACGGCTGAACGATATCTTTTGAACAATCACAAATTTGTGGCGTTTCAAGGATATCGTTCAGGATATCCTTGCGTGTGAAGTGACCTTAAGAATAGGCACCAAATTCATTAGGTTGTGTGTTCATCCTAGTGATTTTGGCACCTCGTACTCCTGTGAGAATTATATAGAAAGGCTATGGCTAGGGTCAGACTTGCGTCTGCCCTTGAGCCTGCAGGATCCGACAGAAACTTAGTTTTTGCACGGAGTAGTGCATAGCATTACCAGCAGGTATGTCTATGCGCCGCCTGTCTATGAATCTCTATGGTAACCGGACGCTTATCGCAGCCGCCGGCTCCACAGGATATGTGCTTTTTCAGAGCGCACAGGAAACGCTCTTTGCAGCGTTTTCCTGTGCGTTCTGCAAAAACGCATATCCTGGAGATCTCTGCGGAGCCAGCAGCTGTGGTAAGCGTCCGGTTACCATAGAGATCAATAGACAGGAGGCGCATAGCGTTACATGCTGGTAACGCTATGTGATACCCCATGCAGAAACTAAGTTTCTGCCGGATCTTGCAGGCTCAGGGGCAGAAGCAAGTCTGACCCTAGCCTATGGCCTTGTATTACTGCAGTGGGAACATTAGGAAAAAGGAAAACATACACTTAGTTTACTGCAAAATGGAACAGAGAAATTGAGACATAGCATTACTGCTGTAGGTATACTTGAACAATGGAGACGCTAAGATAATGGATTCGCCAATACATATGAGCCCAATAACCAATGACAAGGTGCATCTAATTTATCAGAACCTAACTTGAAATGTCTATATGTGTGATTAAAAATTTGCATATGTGGGCAGATAGAATCCTAGCAATATTGGAATGTGATTCCAACATGGTCTATTGTTTAATTTGTAGTATTTTTTTTTTGCCTCTGCACCCCGCCCTTCCACCATGGTGAAATCACTTTCCCATATAGCTAGTATTCTATCAGCCCACACATGCAGATTTTTAATAGTACATAAAGGCATTTCAAGTTAGGGTCTCAATAAATTAGATGCACCTTGTCGTTGGTGATCAGCTTGATGCTGATCTATGTGTGAGTATCTTAAAAGACAAGTTACTCACTCGAGTACCATGGGTATGAAAAGGACAAAATAATGTTCTAGCAGAACAATAACGTAAAGCATCGAGGTTGGTGAAGAGTTGGTTCAATGACAATGAAGTGAAGGTGCTGGATTGGCCCTCACAGTCCCAGTCCTTAACAGAATCGAATGCCTGTGGGTAGAGTTGAAGAAAAAGCTGTATACATACCCAAGCGAGTTAAATAGTATGCACCAACATTGGGAGCGTGCAGATGAGAGCTGGGATAAGATTTCAGTCAAGACATACTTGAATCTGATTGAGAGCGTGCCCAGAAGGTTTGAGGCAGTGTTGAAAGCCAAAGGTGGATTTATAAAATACAAACATAATAATACAAATTGAAATATTGCTTTTTTCTAGGAGCAAAACAGTAACAATGCAGTGACAGTGGCTGGGGCATATACAGTACTGAAGAGGCTGGAGGTAAATACATCACTGCTTAGGCTGGGGGAATATACATCACTGTGGAGGCTGGCGGCATAAACAGTACTGAAGAGGCTGAGAGAAAATACATCACTGAGGAGTCTGAGGGCATATACATCACTGGGGAAGCTAGGGGAATACATATCTCAGGGGAGGCCTAGGAGCATATAATCACTGGGAGGCCTGGTGTCATATACAGCACTGGGGAGGCCTGGGGACATATACATCACAGTGACGCCAGGGACATATACAGCACTGGGGAGGTGGGGAATATACAGCACTGGGGAGGCATCGGGTAATGTACATCATTGGGGGGGTGGGGGCATATACAGTACTGGAGAAGCCTGGGGTTGGTAGCACTGAGGATGATGGGGGAAAATGCATCACTAGGAACGGTCGGGAAAAATACATTACTGGTGAAAACTGGGGGCATATACATCACTGGGGACATTGTTGGCCTTTAAATCACTGTGGAGGCTGAGGGCATCTATACATGTGGTGCCCCACTGGCCAGTGCGCCACAGTAGGGGTACTGCACCCAAAGCCAGAGAGTGTGGTGCCCCAGATATTGGAGGATGTAATGTTAAACTGAGGCTTTCATCCTGAATCCACACACTCTAGAGCATTGGACTCCAGGCTGTCTTAAGCAAGATCCCCTAGATCCAGGCCTGGGGGGAGGAGCCAGTTAGTCAGTCAGTCATACAGAGGGAATCAAGGAGTGACAGTTGAGGAGTCAAGAAGGAGGAAGAGCTGGTTGCTGGGACCAAGTCAGGCCCAGAAACAGAAAAGACTGACACCGGAGATGTGTAGTGCCTTAGAAAGGGACAGAGGCAAGTGGAAAGTTAGAAAATTCTAGAAAGAGGGGAACAGAAATAATTGCCCTTCAGCCCACCCGGACACCAGAGTCCGAAGCTGCTGTTGATCCAGTCATAGCAGAGAAAGCCCAAACAGACAGGAGGATTTCATTCCCCTGGAGGTCAGGAAACCAAGACCCCAACCTGACCAAACATAGGACCAGGGACCCAAGGAAAGGAGTAGGGATCCCCACAAAAAGATCCTCATCGTCAGTTGTGGAGTATCATCCTGAGAGAGAGAAAGTGGCAGGTTCAGCTTAAGGCAGAACTTTCCCAAATCACCAAACACGCAAATAGAGGAGGCTTCATAACTTTCAAAGGTGGATGTCCCAAACTGCACCGGCCACCTGGTTACCCTCCTGGACCGTACCTGCTACCCGCCATCAGTAAAAAAGGTACTGAAACAGAGACTATTGTGTGTGTGTGCCTGATACACCGCCGCCGCCTGGAGAACTTACACAGCGCCAAGGACTACTACTCCCCTCATCCACCCCGCTGCCCTGAGGTAAAGCTCCGTCTGTGGGAATCTGTACTACCCAAAGCTACATCACCATCATCTCAGCGGCTGGCTGCAGCGCTGGTAACTACATTACCAGGTACCATAGTGTGGCGCCCCTGCGACCAGGGTGGCCACAGGGAGAAACTGCAGCCAGGCAGGAGGGTAGACAGTTTGTTTAACAAACACCTCACAACACATATTCACTACATGGGGACCTAAGCCGGAGTCTGGGACTCTAGGCAGACAAGGGGTAGTAGGCTAGATATGAGTGGATGGAGCGTAGTCATGGTAATGGATGAGTATAAAAGGGAGTGATAGGAAGCGGTTAGCCAGTAGACCAGTGGTCCTGAGCAGAACAGATGAAGACCAAGGAGTAGGCTGAGAGGACCAGTACCATCAGGTCCAGGGAAGATGTGAGGGCCAGCAGTTAACTAACAGAGGAGTCTCCCTTATTATACTAGGAAGTTACACGGGAAGGAAAGGACCCGGTGATCTCTTGAGATATAGGGATACCTGTGGTTTGGCTGAAACCAGAGTGTCAGCTCTGAGGGGGGCTGAAGATTTACCCGGTGCCCCAGACAAACTGACGGGGAACACAGACTCCAGATCTGTATTCCCACCAGAGGATTGGGAGCACAGCAGCAACAGAGAGGACCCGGCTTACCGCCCAGAGACTTAGGGGAAAGCTGCTATTAGGGACCGAGCTGCCGCTCCGCAATTCACTTTAAAGAGAAACACCAAGAATAAGCCTGAACGGACACGTAGAGGGACTGAGGAGTCTAGGAGAGATAACCTGGCTGCAGTGGGTTCAAGTGTACCGGAGTCAACTGAGTGAAAATGTAAAGATCTGTATTGTACCGTGCCCTGTTTGAGAGTAAAATAAGAACAGTAAACCGGGTGAACCCTGCTACAGTGTCTATGTCTGATTTCTGGTATGAAGAACTGTGAGTCCTCCATTTGACCCTGTCAGGAGCCATCTCCTCATCATCCCCTTAGCCTGCATCAGCTATAACAACCATCACTGACTTTACTATCACTGCCGCGGGGAACTAGCTCTACCTGCGGAGAGCCATTCCATCCAAAGCTGCCAAAACATCATCCCTGGAGGTTCTGCAGCAGCGGTGGTCCCCTAACTGACCACAACCCGTGGGTGGCGTCACAACTGACAAATCCCCTGTAAATAACCCCCATTCCATTGTGCGGGCCCGGGACACGGTCCGGACCTGGACCGCCGTGACATCCCCCAGCAGTACCCCGGTCCGGTACCGAGTACCCCGTCCCAGTGGGCTCCACAACCGGTGGCATCACGTATAATAATCCCCCATCCCAAATCGTTTTCCCTCAGCCATTGAGTGTCCAGGGCACAGGACCAGGACCCGACCAGCCGTGTTCCCCACTGAAGTAGCAACATGTCCCGGTATCCGAGTACCCCCTACCCTGTCAACCGACTCAGCCGCGTAACGGCCGACTTGTGGCACTGATTCAGCAAGCCTCATTCATTCGCTAGGGGCTTTCAGTTGCGTGTGGCAAGTGTGGTATTGCCGAATCTGGCACTTTCGGCGCTTGCGGCACCAAAAAAAAAAAAACAAGTGCCGTATCTGAGAATGAATGGGGCTTTCCGGATCGGTGCTGCAAGTCTGCCGTTATGCGGCAGATCTGCTGGGAATTACATCATAATACAGATGTGAAAGGGGCCTTAATTAGCCATCTCTTTTTCTTTCATTTGTAAAGGATCTGTTTTTTGATTACTGGATCAGTTCAATGGAAGATACAAAGCCATCTTAGGGCTAAAAACCAACTTCAGCATCATGACCCAGCATTGTAACATTCTGAATAGCACTTTTGGGTCCCAAATGCTCATAATAGCCCCAGGTAAATTTCATGACAAGTGTAGTTCCCGAAAAAATCTATAGAGTTAGTAGGTGGTTTTCTACTGCTCTGTCACCTTGAGGACAATGCAAGCGGCATCTACAACTTACTCTAGAGAATTCTGCACACCAAAAGTCAATTAGCGTTTCCTCCCTTCCCAGCCCTGCCGTATGTTCAACAGTTATTTCCCACCACATATGGGTTTTTGCTACATTTGGGAGAATTTGTTTCATATATATAAATATATATTGTGGGGTTCATTTTCTCCTATTACCCCTTTGTGGGGAGTTTCTGTTGTTTTGGCCCCTTAGGGGTACTGAGCATGTGACATGGCAATCACAATCTATTCCAGATGTAATTACTCTCCAAAAATGAGATAGCACACCTTTCCTTCTGCACCATAACAATATTTTCTGACCACAAATAAGGTATCAGCATACTGAGAAGAAATTGCACATCAAATTGTAGAATCCATCTTCTCATTTTTCCACAAACCAAACCCAAGAGAAAAGCACAAACTGAGCATAATAAAGTAAATGAGTCATTTGTCTGTGAAATGGCAATGGTGTGGATGAGCGTCTATTGGAAAAATACCAACTTATACTCTGGCTCATTTTTTTTGGTTGTTCATTTTTCCACAAGTCATTTCAATGTTCACACCTCAGTTGTATACATTTTTGTGAACAATGAAGGGGTCCAAAAAGTCTACACAATTACAAATGAATTCCTTGAGGGTGCGGTTTTCAAAATAGAGTCACTTTTGGGACGTTTTAAAAAAATATGACATGGCATTCACAATCTATTGCAGACAAAATTGTACTCCAAAAATCAAATAGCACACATTTTTCTTCTGTGCCAAGCCATTTGTGCAAGCAATAGTCTCTAACAACAAATTGGATGTCTTGGAATTTGGGAGAAGGTGTACAATAAATTGTATGGTCCAACCCTGTTACCCTTAGAAAAAGGAAAATTGGGGAGTAAAGCAACATTTTTCTTGAAAAAAAATGTAATTTTTCATTTTTCCTACCAAATATAAGTGCATCTCAAAAAATAGAGTATTATCAAAAAGTAAATTTATTTCAGTAATTAAATACATAAAGTTAAACACATACTTGTATATTATATAGCACCCCCAATATACAGCAGGAGGCTGCACACAGTCTTCATTTTCCAGTAGAAATCCACACACAGCCCCAGTATACAGCAGGAAGTCACACACAGCCCTCAGTATACAGCAGGAGGCCGCACACAGCCTCAGTATACAGCAGGAAGCCACACACAGCCCTCAGTATACAGCAGGAGGCTGCACAGAGCCCCCAATATACAGCAGGAGGCTGCACACAGCCCCAATATGCAGCATAAGGTTGCACACACACCCGGGTATACAGCAAAAGGTTGCACACAGCCCCGAGTATAGCGCAGGAGGCCGCACACAGCTCCCAGTATACAGCAGAAAACAGCACACAACCCTCAGTATACAGCAGGAGGCCACACACAGCCCCCAGTATACTACAGGAGACCTCACACAACCCCCAGTATACTGCAGGAGGCTACACACAGCCCCCAGCATACAGTTGGAGGCCGCAGACTGACCCCAGGATACAGCAGGAGATCAAACACAGCCGCAAGTAAACAGCAGGAGGCCTATTTGTACAAAATAATTTTTTGTTAAACTATTCTATCTAATTATAGCTAAAAACATTTACTTAAGGGGGAGTCACACGCGTCAATATCGCCTGCACGATATCGGCTGCACGTGACGTTGCAGCGATATTGACGCGTGTGACATACTGAATCAACCAGCGATAAATCGCTGGTTGATGATCGCCAGGTTTTAGAATCTGTCCTAAAACCTGGCGATTGTCGCCCGGTGGACACGCAGCATCGCTGCATGTGACACCGGGAGTAGCGATATTCCAGCTCCCAGCGCCTCTCACAAGCGCTGGGAGCTGGTATCCAAGGTAAACTGCGGGTATCTAGGCAGCGCGCGCTGCCTAGATACCCGACGTGTACCTTAGTTACCAGCCTCCTACGCTCACCGGCTGGTATCTAAGGTACACAGCGGGTAACTAGGAGTTACCCACTGTGTACCTTAGATACCAGCCGGTGAGTGGAGGAGGCTGGTAACTAAGGTACACGTCGGGTATCTAGGCAGCGCGCTCTGCCTAGATACCCGCAGTTTACCTTGGAGACCAGCCTGCTCCCGCTTCCAGCAGGCTGGCAGCGGGAGCAAGACATCGTGGAAACGATATTTAAATCGTTTCCACGATGTTTCTGGTCAATTGATCGCTGGTGAGTCTGTCTGTGTGACAGCTCACCAGCGATCAGTCGTCAATGTCGTCAGCGATCAGATCGCTGACGACATTGACACATGTGACAGGCCCTTTAGGGTGTGTGCCCACAGGACGTTTTTGCTGCGTTTTTCCTGCGGTTTCTGCATGCAGAAAACCATTGCTTTTATGGTAATGTATGCTAATTTGTTCCTGCGGTTTTGATTCCCAGCAAAACCAATGTATTTTACAGAAACACTGTGCCCACGCATTGGTTTTGCAAGTGTCAAGAACTGTCAAATACCTGCGTTTTTGGTGCGGATGGGAAAGAATTGACATGTTAATTATTTTCCTGCGTTTTTGCTAAAGTCAATTGAAAAAACGCAGGAAAATCGTAGCTAAAAAAACGCAGTAAAAACGCACAAAAAAACGCGCAAAAAACACAGACAAGATCATAGCTAATCTCCTATCAAGGACTCTAGAATTCTCAGGACTGCTTTAAAAACGTCCTGTGGGCACATACCCTTACTATCCTGGGCAACGCTGAGGTCTACAGCTAGTTAGAAATCGCAAAAAAAAAAAATACACATATTTGGTATTGCCGTTCAGAAATCCCTAATCTATCTCAAAATATAAAATAAATTAATCCAATTGGTAAGTAAACTGTGTAATGGAAACAAATTAAAAACACCAGAATTAAATTTTTTTGGTCACTCTACAACATTGCAATACAATACAATGAACTGATCAAAATATCGAATATACACCAAAATGGTTTCATTAAACACATCAGCTCAGGATGCAAAAAAATAACCCCGGAACCCCAAAAATGAACATTATGAATCTTGGAAAATGGTGAAAAATGCACAATTGTTTTTTATACAAATCACTGAATTTTTGTTTATACATTTAAGAAATATATATATATATATATATATATATATATACACACATGATTGGTATCTATAACCTCATATTTACCTGAGGAATCACTCTATCAGGTCAGTTTAAAGCGGCCGTCACACGCTACGATATCGCGAAAGATATCGCTTGAACGCGCCAGATTTAACATCGCGTGAACAATGTCTGTGCGTGTGACGGCAAGATACGATGAGCGAGAATTGATGAAATCGCAAAATCGTGATCTGAGCTCCGGAGCTCAGATCTTGCGATGAGTGATTTCACGATCTGCCTCATCGTGGTGTATAACACCACGATGAACGATCTCCCAGCGGCAGAGCCTATGCTGGGAGATGGTAACTATGGTACACGTCGGGTTACTATGCGACGCGCGGCGCCTAGTAACCCGATGTGTACCATAGTAACCAGCGATTTCGCTGCTCCACATCGCTGGTGAGTCTGTCTGTGTGACATCTCACCAGCGATGTGAGCGATATTGTAAGCGATCGCGCGTGCACGTGATCGCTTACAATATCTCTAGCGATATCTTAGCGTGTGACGGCCGCTTTACCATATAGTGAACATGGTAAATAAAAAGAAAACAAAATCACTGTGGAATTGCAAATTTTCTTTGCAATTGCATTTGGAATTTTTTCCCATTGTCCAGCACATTGTATGGTAAAATGAAGGATGTTAAGCCCCAGTCACACATAACGATATCGTTAGAGAGATCGTTGTAACTGTGACTTTACAACAATCTCTCCAGCGATGTCGTTCTGTGTGACACTTTGCAGCGATCAGGCCCCTGCTGTGATGTCACTGATCGTTGCAAAGTGCTGTGGGTCATTTTTTGATCGTTGGTTTCCCGCTGGTCAGCACGCATCGCTGCGTATGACCGCGAGAAACCAGCGATCTGTGACCTCACAGGGCTGGTTACTATGGTAAACACCGGGTATCCAGGCAGCTCTCGTTGCCTAGATACCCGGCGTTTACCATGGTTACCAGCGTCCTCCCTGCTTAGCACTGCCTGTAAGCAGGGAGAACGCTGGTATCTATGATAAACAGCGGGTATCCAGGCAGCGCTAAGCAGAGAGCGATGTGGTAGGTGGCTCCCATGACCTGATCGCTGGGGAGATCTGCCTGTTTGACAGCTCCCCAGCGAACAGGTAACGACGCTCCAGCGATCCCATCATGTCGTTATTGCTGTCGGGATCGTTGGAGCTATCGTTATGTGTTACTGGACCTTTAGTCACAAGTACAACTCACCCCGAAAAAAACAAGCTCTCATATGGCTATATTAATGGGAAAATAAAAAACTCACCCCCCTCCTCTGATGTCATCAACTCTTCATCACCCTGATCTCATTCCAGGGTCTTGTCCACCACACAACCATCATCATCTTCATCATCCCTCACTCTGTTGGCTGTCTGAGCTCCATGCCCCTTGTCTACTCCTCACATCTAGATTTGCCCTGACTGAGAGTGCCACTACCACCTTGGCTGATACTGCTATTGCCACTACCACCATGGATGGCAAAGCCATCAACACAGCTAGGCATTTGAATCATGTCATCCATATTTTCTGGCCCTATGTCATTCAAGTACAAAGATTGACTGTTTATCTCATCAATCAAATAAATCCACAGGAAGAAATTGTAGTTGTGATATGCAGTCAAGGCTGATAGTGCTGGCACCTTTGAAATTGTTCCAGAAAATGAAATATATCTCCCAGAAAATTATTGCAATTACACGTTTTGCTATACACCTGTTTAATTCCTTTGTGTGTAATGGAAAAAACATGAAAAAAATTAGAAAAAAGGCAATGTAAAATATTCCACGTTTCCCCCAATTCAATTGAAGAAGCTTATACTCACCTCCCATGCCAGCACTGTTCTAATGGTGTCAGTGCTCGCAATCATGGGACTCACATGAGATTGTAACATCACACAGGCCCTGCGCCCAATCACCGCTGGCTTCTCTTTCCCGATTTTTAGCCATTTAAATAATCAACTAGAAGTGAGAACTTTTTATTCTATTTGAATGAAACATGTGGAATGATTAGGGTTTGTCATAGTAGTGAGTAACCACCTTTAGCTCTTACAGTGGTGAAGGAGGAGGACTGTGTAGAAGACTGGCTCAAACTGACAGTGTTATTGTCATTGGTAACATTATCCTGCTGTGACTGAGACAATTGATAACCAATATATTTCATAACGATGTCCACGTTCTCCCAAGTAATATGCTTGCCAGAGGAAGAGGATGTCAATTGGGACCTGAGTTCAGTAGCATAGTGCTATCGCCTGGATGGCTGGTCCCAGTGGTGATTGTGCTACTTCTGCTAGGTAGGTAGGTAGGTAGCATCAAAACACCTAATGCAACAAGACAGTGTTGGTGTAGTGTGTATGTGGTCAAATTGCACTAGTAAAATGGGGTGCAAAAACAGGTAACACAGATGCACAGATACATTTTAAATGTTATGGTGGGTTTACACACACCAATCATTGTATCCAATATCTGAACCAATCTCTGGTTGCAGTGAAATCATGGACAGATTGCTCCATGTTGTACACAGCCACAAAATGGAACTATGTGTCCATGATTTCACTGCAACCAGAGATCTGTTCAGATATTGGATACAATGATTGGTGTGTGTAAACCCACCATTAGTCACGTTACTTTATATCACTTTATCAATCACACTGAGTCTGGCACTGCTGCACCTCACCTATCTTAATCTCCTTAAAGGGAACCTGTCACCATGTTTTTGTAACCTAATCTGAGAATAGCATAATATAGGACCCGAGATCCTGATTCCAGCGTTGTGTCACTTACTGGGCTGCTCAGTGTAGTTTTGATAAAATCACTGTTTGATCAGCTGGAGATTATCATTAGCAGTCTCCTTGGCCTGCTGCCAAGTAGTCTGACATTTTCACAGTCTGCTAAATCTGCAGCAGAGAAAACACTATCAAAATGACAGCAAGCAGCTCAGTAAATGACACATCGCTGGAATCAGGGTCTCTATTTCTACATTATGCTGCTCACAGATGGGATGGCAAAAACCTGATGACAGGTTCCCTTTAACACTTGAATCTTTGCATTATTCGCACACCACTACACTAATATTTTTCAGTGCTGCAGTTGTACAATTACTGTGTGCAGTATTAGTCCCATGGTTTAGGGATTTCTTTCTCTATCCTTATTGCAGATCTGATAGCTCTGAAGTTCACTTGCTATCCTGAATCACACTAAAATGACTGCTGCATTTCCTGCCTTGGCTTTTATAAAGTTTTTGATAGATCCTGCTAATTGGCTGTGCTATATCATATTGTGTGATAACTGCACGGCATTGTGGAGTCATGTGAGCCTTTTGTGGCTGACGCAACTTTCTGCAATGTGCAAAATGGTGTTTTTTGTAGGGTATGTGCAAATTCGATTCCAAATTGTTCTAAATCCTAACATTTGACAAAATTTAATCTGCGTGGAACAGTTTTGCTCATCTTTATAATCAAGTGTAAATACTGCTGTGCTACATGTGCTGAGGTATAGATCGGGTTCTTATCTCAGTCATTGCTTTCTGAGCAGGTCTTGGACTTTTCCATCATTTTTGCTCATAATGTAGGAGCCTCCGGCTGTATATGTATGTGATTGTTTTCCTCTATCAGCTGGTGTTGCCCCCCACAAACTGCCATCCTAGAGCTAAAACTCAAGATCAAGAACTACACTGAATTCAGATTGTCTTCCTTATTACAAAGAAAAGCGTCATTATTTCAGAGAACACATACTGGTCATTTTAAATAGAGGCGGGTATGGACAGGAGGCCCTTGGATAGTTGGTTACTTCCTACTGGATTTCTTCTGCCCTCCTTAGATTTATGTAATAGAAGGAATATTTTAGTAGTATTTTTATGTTTAGAATGATTTACTGTTTTGTGGAGGTTTTATTAGTAATAAGCACGTATACCAATAAATCAATTTTTAATTAATAAATAGGTGCAGAATTCCTATAAAGGTTGGGTTACAATGATACAATGCTATATTCTGGAAGTTACAGCATACATTGAATTTAGTAATATATTCATGTGCAGTAGGCTCCCCCCAGTGGTGACAGAATGAATTACAACGTTTTGGACACTAGGAATCCCATTTTATTATTAATTTTTATTTGGTTATATAATGTCATTAATTCCACAGGTCTTATCAGACATCATAATCACTGTCCCCACTGGGGATCAGCCCATACATGCATACTTGATATGAATGTATTTTTAATGTTTTTCCTGTGCTTGGATATCCAAAAGGCTATAAAGTTTCCCCCAAATATCTAAATTATTATTTATTATTATAGCTTCAGTTATTCCATGCCGCTTTACACATACTGGTTTTATTTAGTTTTCTATGTAATAGGCTATTTTTTTCCTTGAGATAATGATATATACAAGTGCATCTCAATGAATTAGAATATTATCAAAAAGTTAATTTTTTTTTCATTAAATCAATACATAATGTATGCAAGTGAGAAAGTCTTATGGGGCCGTCACACGCATCAATGTCGTCAGTGAGATGATCGCTGACGACATTGATGGATGATCGCTGGTGAGCTGTCACACAGGCAGACTCACCAGCGATCATTTTACCAGCGACATCGTGGAAATGATTTCTATATCGTATGTCTGCAGGCTGGTATCCAGGGTAAACTGCGGGTAACTAGGCAGCGCGCACTGCCTTGATACCCGATGTGTACCTTAGTTATCAGCCGGTGAGTGGAGAAGGCTGGTAACTAAGGTACACAGCGCGCCCTGCCTAGTTACCCACAGTTTACCCTGGATACCAGCTCCCAGCGCTTCCTGAGTGGCGCTGGGAGCTGGCTGATTGCATCTCCCAGTGTCACACGCAGCACCTGGCGACCATCAACCAGCGATTTATCACTGGTTGATGTGCCCTGTCACACGCGTTAATATCGCTGCAACGTCACGTGCAGCCGTGATCATGCACGCAATATTGACGCGTGTGACAGCCCCCATAAGCCTCTCATACAGCCAGATCAGAATCCCACACACTGCAATGATGAGGGGCAATCACTCCGAAACGCAGCATCTGCAGTCTGAGGTTCTGATCTGACACAAACCCCAAGTCATATTAAGAGGCTTGGTAAAGAGTCGATTATGACTTTTTGGATTGCTACCTTTATTAGGCCCCTTTCACATCAGCGGTGTTCGCTGATCGCAGCAGTTGCAGTGAAAAAACCACAACAGTCGCGATTACCGCATAACGGCCGCACTTGCGGTTCACTTGCGGCAAGCCCCATACAATGTCTATGGGGCTTGCGGTAAGTGTGCGGCAGGTGCGGCAAGTGCAGTTTCGGCACTTGTGGCAGGTGCAGCCGCAAAAAAACTGCGGTATGCAGCGTTTTTTCACGGTCGCACCTGCCGCAAGTGCCGATACTGCACTTGTTGCACCTGCCGCAAGCCCCATAGACATTGTATGGGGCCTGCCGCAAGTGAACTGCAAGTGCGGCCGTTATGAGGTAATCGCAGCAGTTGCAGTTTTTTCACCGCAATTGCCGCAATCAGCGAACACCGCTGATGTGAAAGCAGCCTTAAGGCCCCTTTACACGCAGCTACAGGTAACAGGTTTTCCACAGGTAACTTACTGGCTGCAGTGAAATCATGGAGACATGGTTCTATCTTGTTGCTGTGTACAAATGGAACTATGTCTCCATGATTTTACTTCAGCCAGTAAGTTACCTGTGGAAAACCTGTTACCTGTAGCTACGTGTAAAGGGGCCATTAGGTGGCATTAGAGTTTGTCTAGATCCTCACTGAAGTGACAATTTGAATATGCAATTTCCCAGAGGAGCATTGTAGCTTAAAGTCTCCTCTCTGCCAGCTGGCAGAATACTCTCCACAAGGAGAATATCTGTTCCCCCAGAATACAAAGTGAAACACCTACATTATATGGAGTCATTACAAACAGAGGGATCTATTTCAAGCGCTTATTTATGTAAATGTTGATGATTATGGTTTACAGCCAATGAAAACCCAAAGGTCATTATTTCAGAAAATTAAAGTAGGGAGGAAGGATTAAAACCGTGCTGCCGTATTCTACAAGACATCAAAGGGTGAATATAATATTGATTTATTAGTGGATGCATTTCAGGGCTCCCAGAAACACCCTGAAACATGGCAATATCACATTGATTTGTCCTGCGGAAGGGGCCAGGGAGCCCTGAAATGTGTTAACCAATAAATTAATATTATATTCACCCTTTGATGTCTCGTGGAATACGGGAGCATGGTTTTTAACCCTTCATCCTCTCTATACTATATGCACCACGCTGGGGACTGCAGCAGCCATGATATGCTTTTATAACGGTTGTGACTCTCACAACCACACAAGGTGAAGCCTCTGATACCTATTTAGGTAATATTTTATCTGTCAGACCCTTCATCGTCACTTCTTTAATTTTCTGAGATAATGACCTTTGGGTTTTCATTGGCTGTAGAGCAGTGGCATACCTAGAGTCCAATGGGCCATAGTGCAAAATTTGAACCTGCTCCCCCCACACGCACAAACACATTAGTCAGATGTATGAGCCCCAAGTAATTTTCTAAATCCTATAAAGACTCACAAATTTACCCCTCTCACCCTTCATTATGTATTAATGTCTTTTATCCTGCTATATATGGTCCTCCTCCTGGAATATGCCCTTATCCTGGTATATATGTCCCCTATCCAGGTATATATAGTCCTCCATTATAGTATAATGCAGCCTCATATCCCTCCATTTAGTGTAATGCAGCCTCACAGCCTCCACATAGTATAATGCAGCCTCATAGCGATCCATATAGTATAATGCAGCCTCATAGCCCTCCATATAGAATAATGCAGTCTCATATCCCTCCATATAGTATAATGCAGCTTCCTAGCCCTCCATATAATATAATGCAGCCTCATAGCCCTCCATATAGCATACAGTGCTGTGCAAATTAATTAGGACAAAGCAAGTTTTTCTTGCATTAGTTTTACTATTTCTGATAAGTGTTTTATCAGTTTTTGGTGTCGTTTTCCTTTTTCTTCCACATTTCCCTTTTCGTTTTGGAGAAAACTATCCAGTTTCATTGTGTGTGCAAATTATTCTTGAAACGGTAGATTTTCTAATACCAACGGTGGAAGCGATTTCTCTTACAGTCAGACTTGTATGTTCATTAAGAGTACCGTATATACTCGCGTATAAGCCGAATTTTTCAGCCCAATAATTGGGCTGAAAAGTACCCCCTCGGCTTATACGCGAGTACACCTGCCGCCTGCAGGCAATGACGTCAGAGGAGGAAGACGGAAGAAGATGGAGGAGCGCGGTGCAGAGCGGGGACGGCGGCGGCCACAGGTGTAAGTATAATGATCTTCCTTTACAGGTTTGGGCTGCAAGGGGGGGCCCTGGATACTGATAGGGGGGGGCGCATGTATACTGATGGAGGCGGGCGGGTGGCCGGTATACCCCTGGGGCTGCTGCTATGTATACCCCTGGGGCTGCTGCTATGTATACCCCTGGGGCTGCTGCTATATATACACCCCTGGGGCTGCTGCTATATATACACCCCTGGGGCTGCTGCTATATATACACCCCTGGGGCTGCTGCTATGTATACCCCTGGGGCTGCTGCTATGTATATCACTGGGGCTGCTGCTATGTATACCACTGGGGCTGCTGCTATATATACCACTGGGGCTGCTGCTATATATACCACTGGGGCTGCTGCTATATATACCCCTGGGGCTGCTGCTATATATACCCCTGGGGCTGCTGCTATATATACCCCTGGGGCTGCTGCTGTATATACCCCTGGGGCTGCTGCTGTATATACCACTGGGGCTGCTGCTGTAACACTGCTGGGGCCTGTATATACCACTGGGGGGGCCTGTATACCACACTGCTGGGGGCTGTATACCTGTGCTGAGGTCCACCCTCAGCTTATACATGAGTCAATAGGTTTTCCCAGGTTTTGGGGCAAAAGTAGGGGGGTCGGCTTATACACGGGTCGGCTTATACACGAGTATATACGGTAATAATTCTAGACCTCTTCCGCGGAGTTACATACATTTTTACAGGCACGAATCACACAGAGAAAAAGTACACTATACCACTCCTCACAGAAACAAGCTCTCAACTGAAGCTGAGGGGGCAGCTAGCTGTTATTTTCTGACTAAAACCAGTCAAACCATATTTTGTTACTCAAGGTTGTACACTCACACCTGTTCAAAGCAGTTAAAACTTTGGTTTCAAACTTGGTTTGAATCACTGACTGGTAGCCAAGTTACGATTTTACTTAAAAAAATGCTTTGTCCCAATTAATTTGCACAGCACTATAATACAGCCTCATAGATCTCCATATAGTATAATGTAGCCTAGTAGCCCTCCATATATTATAACACAGCCTAAAAACCCTCTATATTGTATAATTCAGCCTCATAACCTTCCACATAGTATGATGCAGCCTAATAACCCTCAATATATAGGATAACACAGCCTCATAGCCCTCTACATAGCACAAATTTCCCCAAACACAAATACACTGCCCCTGTATAACCCCCACACACAGTCACACTGCCCCCTGTATAACACCCACACTAGGGATGGGCGAATCTACTCGCTAGGACTCGTTACTCGGCGAGTAGTAAGGGACTCGCAGGACTCGCTACTCGGCGAGTTTCCCAGTGATGACTCGCACGAGTCCAATGCAAATCAATATCAATCCTAGTTTTGTCAGAAACGCTGACAACACTAGGATTGCCATTGTTTGCATTGGACTCGTGCGAGTCATCACTGGCTACTGTGCCAGTGATAGCAGGGAAACTCGCAAAGTAACTGCTGTTTCTTTGCGAGCCGAGTCCAGCTGTCTTCTCTGTGCAGCTCCAGGGTCCTAGAACCTGCCTGCTCACAGACATGATGTAGCAGTGCTGAGATTATTCTCAGTCTGCTCATTCCCTGTGCATGTAGCAGAGAGGACATCGCGTTTTGGACTACGTCGGACGGAAGAGGATTTTTTTAATTAAAGATGGAGTCCCTAATGGCTTTTTTTTTTATTTCAAATAAAAATTTTTCTCTGTGTTTTTTTAACCCTTTATTGGAGATTCTTAGTGGCTGGGTCAAACGTGGCCTGACATTAAGAATCTCGGGCTTAATACCAGCTTGTATAACAAAGCTGGTATTAACCCCTTTATTACCCAGCGTGCTACCGCCACCAGGGCCGCTGGAAGAGCGGAGTTCAGCGCCAGAGGATGGCGCTTCAATGAACGCGCCATCTTCTGGGGCGGCTGCGGGCTGCAATTTGCAGCGGGGGGTGCCCAGAAAGCTTGGGCATCCCTGCGCTGCGGATTCCAGCCCTCAGCTGCTTAGCTGTACCTGGCTAGACATAGAAATTGCGCGGAGCCCCACGCATTTTTTTAAAATTATTTAATGAATTTCAGAGTCAGAGTCTCAGAGTCAGAGTCAGAATCTCAGAATTTCATGAAATAATTTAAAAAAAATGCGTGGGGCTCCGCGCAATTTCTATGTCTAGCCAGGTACAGCTAAGCAGCTGGGGACTGGAATCCGCAGCGCAGGGATGCCCAAGCTTTCTGGGCACCCCCCGCTGCAAATTGCAGCCCGCAGCCGCCCCAGAAGATGGCGCGTTCATTGAAGCGCCATCCTCTGACGCTGAACCCCGCTCTTCCAGCGGCCCTGGTAGCGGTGGCACGCTGGGTAATAAAGAGGTTAGGGCCAGCTTTGTATTATCAGCTGGCCCTAAGCCCGAAATTTATGGTGGTCACGCCAATATTAGACATGACCGCCATGAATTTCTATTAAATTGTTTTAAAAAAAACACAACACAAAGAAAATTTTTTATTAGAAATAAAAAAAAAAGCCATTAGGGACTCCATCTTTAATTAAAAAAATCCTCTTCTGTCCGACGCAGTCCAAAACGCGATGTCCTCTCTGCTACATCCCCTGTGTATAGATATAGATCTCTATGCACAGGGAATGAGCAGACTGAGAACAATCTCAGCACTGCTACATCATCTCTGTGCACAGACATTCATGTCTGTACACAGGGAATGAGCAGACTGAGAACAATCTCAGCACTGCTACATCAGGCAGCAGGCAGGCTCTAGGACCCTGGAGCTGGCAGCCAGCACAGAGGAGACAGGATCTTATCTGTGCGAGTCAGCGATTACTTACAAAGTAAACGAGCAATGCAAATAAATGACAAAACTAGGATTGCTTCAGGCTGAAGCTTCCGAGACACATCTGCGATTTGTAAATCTCACACTACTCGCTATTACTCGCTTCCCCATTCATTAACATTGGACTCGCTAGACTCGCAACGAGTAGCGAGTCCTGGGCTCCGACTCGCTACAGTCAAGCGATTCCGAGTAATTTAGGATTCGCCCATCACTAACCCACACCCACTGCCCCATATCTCCTCCCCAGGAAATGTCAGGATTTAGACATCAGCTCCTGCATGTAGTGCACGCTTACCATACTCGCTGGCTGCTGCATCCTGTGTTGAGGTCGCAGTGTGATGACCTCATCACAGTGCTGCATGCAGAGGCCGGCGGGATAACAGAGTTTCCCGGCCACCATTACAGTTAAAGTGCCAGCCCTCCAGCGGCTGTGAACAACTGCCTGGGGACAGACCCCGGCATACTTGTGTACAGTAACATGGAAGTACATCCTCGTGGGGTCGGGAGTCGGTGGCTATCCCGGGCCCCTGTTCTTCTGGGCCCTGTTGCAGTCGCGACCCCAGTTGTTACACCCCAGGCTGTAAGCCATAATCATTAACATTTACAGAAATAAACACTTGAAATAGATCACTCTGTTTGTAGCGACTCTATATAATATATATGTCTTAGTTTTTGTATTGAATTACTAAAAGAAATTATCTTTTTAATGATATTGTAATTCATTGAGATGCACCTGTAGTTTGCGAGCTTTACTGGGGAGAAGTCTGATTATTTATTTGTCAAATGTCACAATAGGGCAACCTACACTCTTCTCGGAGAGACTACATCTTATTCTACTGTATTCTCTGACTTATTGAATATTACTAGCGTCTTGAATTTATCTAATAAATCATAATACTTACTAAGGTGGATAATGACACTTATTGTGATCTCATGGTGTACACGTTCCGATCTGTCTGTTTTGTATAGAAATAAGAATGCTCAAATAGGGTCTTATCTTAATTAAATATAATTAGCGTGCAATGTGGAATTGCTCACCTTTTCCAGTTGTGAGACCCACAACTGGTTAAATCACAAAACATGCAGCTGCTGCAGGGACCGCACTTCCACAGATCAATGTGGTATCAACGCAGATTTTCCTTGGACGAAGTGCCTCTATGTCCGCGCTGCTGTTCCAGGAAAGAAGGAACCAGGACACGGAGATGTCTGGAACAACTTGTGCTGTTTTAATCCTACGCGTTTTGGAGCCACAACCTGAGCTCCTTGCTCAGCGAACATCCTTCCCTAAGGAAGGAGTTCGGGTTGTGGCTCCGAAACGCGTAGGTAAATAAAAGGACAAGTTGTTCCAGACATCTCCGTGTCCTGGTTCCTTCTTTCCTGGAACAGCAGCGCGGACATAGAGGCACTTCTTCCAAGGAAAATCTGATCGGTCTGTTTTGGAGCACATAACATACCCAAAATCAGGAATACATTCATGGAGTTTTTTTCTTAGTTATGATGTATTGAATACACCACCAACATTTGAATAACATATAACATCTAAGGCTACTTTCACATACCGATTTTGAGGGAGCCGATGCTGTCCGATATAAATTGGACAGCATCGGCTCCCTTCTGATGCCTGGAATCGGGTGCCAAATAGGCACCCGATTCCGGCATAAAATCGCTCCCTGCGCGGTGAAAAAAAGAAAAAAAAAAAAAGTTTATTCTCACCTCCCCCCGAGCCCCCGCCGTCTTCCGCCATCTTCTTTGAGGCTCCCGGTGGCTTCCGCAGGCTGCCGGTGTCAGCAGAGGGCTTCCTCTGCCTTATAGGACCTGCGGTGATGTCACAATCACGTGACCGCGGGTTCACCATGGTAACCCGCGGTCACATGACTGTGACATCACCGCAGGTCCTATACAGCAGAGGAAGCCCTCTGCTGACACCGGCAGCCTGCGGAAGCCACCGGGAGCCTCAAAGAAGATGGCGGAAGACGGTGGGGGCTTGGGGGGAGGTGAGAATAAACTTTTTTTTTTTTTTTTAACCGTTATGCTAGTTAGGAGCAGTTTTACTGTACTGAGCATGCTCAGTACAGTAAAACTGGGTCCGAGGAGACATCAGATGTTTCCTCGGACCCTTCTCCATAGGGCCCCATGTTATAGGGATCGGGTCAGATCGGATGTGCACTAAATGCCATCCGATTTGCTCCGATCCGAATCTGTCAGATTTTATTTTCGGTGCAAAAATCGGAGCAGGTCGGTGGTCGGTGAAGGTCCAGCAGCAGCCATCAGGATATAATTCCTAACACGTCTTCAAACCAGTTGTGGGTGACACAACTGGACTAGGTGAGTGAACCCCTGTTGCCCACCGAGCTTCCAATTTAGTGTCTAGTGATAAGGGCACTATTGCGCCTCTTGTTCCCCCAACCCCCCTTTTTTGTATTTATGACTTGATTTGGAAAGGCACACATCTGTCTATATAAGACCACAGTCCAAATCAGAATAAATGAGAAATCATGAGGTCAAAGGAACTGCCCAAGAAGCTTAGAGACAGAATTGTGGCAAGGCACAGATCTGGCCAAGGTTACAAAATAATTTCTGCAGTACTCAAGGTTCCTAAGAGCACAGTGGCCTCCACAATCCTTAAATGGAGGACGTTTGGGACCACCAGAAGTCTTCCTACACCAGCCAAACTGAGCAATCATGGGAAGAGAGCCTTAGTGAGAGATGTAAAGAAGAACCCCAAGATCACTGTGGCTGAGCTACAGAGATGCAGTAAGGAGATGGGAGAAAGTTCCACAAAGTCAACAATCAATGCAGCCCTTTACCAGTTGGGTTTTTATGGCTGAGTGACCCAATGGAAGCCTCTCCTCAGTGCAAAACATATGAAAGCCCACATAGAGTTTGCAAAAAAAACACATAAACGACTCCCAGACTATGAAAAATAAGATTCTCTGGTCTGATGAGACGAAGATAGAACTTATTGGTAATAAATCTAAGCGGTATGTGAGGAGAAAACCAGGCACTGCTCATCACTTGCCCAATACAATCCCAACAGTGGAACAAGGTGGTGGCAGGATCATGCTATGTGGGTGTTTTTCAGCTATATGTACAGGACGACTGGTTGCAATTGAAAGAAGCATGAATGCGGTCAAGTACAGAGAGATCCTGGATGAAAAAATATTCCAGAATGCTCTGGACCTTAGACTTAGCCGAAGGTTCACCTTCCAACAAGACAATGACCCTAAGAACACAGCTAAAATAACAAAGGAGTGGCTTCAGAACAACTTTATGACCATTCTTGATTAGCCCAGTCAGAGCCCTGACCTGAACCCAATTGAGCATCTCTGGAGAGAAGTGAAAATGGCTGTCCACCAACCTTAATGATCTAACCTGATGGAACTGAAGAGAATCTGCAAGGAAGAGTGGCAGATGATCCCCAAATCCAGGTGTGAAAAACTTGTTGCATCATTCCCAAGAAAACTCATGGCTGTACTAACTCAAAAGGGTGCTTCTACTCAGTACTGAGCAAAGGGTCTGAACACTTATGACCATGTGATATGTCAGTTTTTCTTTTTTAGTAAATTTGCAAAAATTTGTACATTTCTGTTTTTTTCAGTCAAGATGGGGTGCAGAGTGTACATTATTGAGACAAAAAATAACTTGTTTGAATTTACCAAATGGCTGCAATCAAAAAAAAAGTGAAAAATTTAAAGGTGTCTGCATACTTTCCATACCCACTGTATTTGCATATTTTCTGTTGGTGACTGTCCACACTACACATTATACATTTTCTCTCTAGATATTACTTTTTGCTGCATTTTTCAATGTTCTTTCCTCATTAGTTGATGCATTTTGATGCTGATATGCATATTTTTTTCAGGTGACCCACAGAGCCTTATAGAGAGAAAAAGCACCATACCTACACAGTTCATTAGCAATGAATCTCACCCACCTTGAGGGAAAATGCATTGGAATAGTGGAATGGTGATCCCTGTCCTATTATTGTGGATGGATAGATTACCAGTGATCCCATTGGTCATTAAGGTTCTTTCAGCATCTCATAGAAACCTTATTATACCCTATCAGAGGAGTAAGAGGTCTTTGAATAATCATTTTTTTAATATTTAATACCCTTTTAGAGGAGTTTAAAGGGGTTGTCCAGTCTAAAACTGCTACTTCTGCAGTCCCACATAAAGTGACTAGTGTGAGCAAGTGGTGTAATATTCTCACTCGCTATACTCGTAATAAGTACTTTTTAATACTTGCATATTCATTCGAATAGCAAGTCTAATGTTAGTCAATTAGTGATAAGCTCCGCCCACATACATCTGGCCATAAAACGAGTCTTTCCAGGACAGCGTGGCAGGGTGGGCTTTTTTACATTTCTACTGCATAAAACACCTTGCTGTGCCCCTCAGAGAGAGCCTAACATTCAATCTGCTCTCTCTGGGGGGATGACTGCTTTTCTGTACTGAAGGGTCAGATCAATAACGATCGACACATCACTCACAAGCACCAGTAATACCCGCCGAGTAACGAGTATTGTGAATACCGTACATTCATGCGAATAGCGAATAGTAGCGATTACACTCGCTCATCACTAAAAGTGACTTCCGAATTATAAGTTTAAACCGGATAACACCTTTACTATTTCTAAGATATCATTTATAATTTCTATAATCGAAGAGCAATAAGTTTAATATTATTTTTGTGAGTATGTGGGGATATTATAAGAGTATATAGGGATTGTCATCAAGGAGTGGTTACGCTATTGTCATACACTGTAGGGTGCCAAATTTCACGCCCAGGTAGGTAATCCTTAGGTATGAGTCAAGGGTTATATTTAGGGCATTGGTTAATTATACTTTATTTATCTTGTGGTTGTTTTAGCATCTTCTGTATATGGTCATACCTCTTGCCCTAGGACCTATTTATGTGTATTTACACCTATTTTTGCTCCTAAAATCCCTTTATACATTATCAAGTTATATTAACGTTGTACGGGGACATCATTGAGAGCTTTTTGTATTTTTAATCCTCATAGACTTATATTGCGAAAGTGACTTCTAATCCTCACAAAAGCGCTATTGTGAGCTGGCAGGTTACAATTGTGGTCAAATGTCAGTTTTTATACACAGGCAACATCAACAGAAGCAGCCAATGCTTTTTGGCAAGCATTGGTCAAATATTATTCATGTATTGGGAGTAGAATCAGGTTTGTTATTTATTAAATGAAGACGTTATTGCTGTTTACAAGCCTCCATAAATTTATCCATTTTTATGGTAGCAACAATATGTTTTCTGTTTTGAAAGTGAATAACCTAAAACGTCGCAACCCTTTCATAATATTTAACTTAACTGTATGTAATGATCGGGAAGTGGTTGCAACAAAATGACGTACAGTTCCGTCATGGCGATCAAGCAGGCACATAAGTTGTAACAATGCCGCCAGGAGCTAAGCTTAAGTCTATAGATGAGTTCCAGCTGTCACTGCCAGGGCCGGTGCATGCCTCTTTAACTCACTAAATGCCCCAATCAATTGTAATTGCAGCATTTAGAGGGCTAGCAGAGGGAAGAAGCTTTCTCTCCATGTGATCGGCCCCTTCACAAAAGAATTGAAGGCTGCCAGTGGTAGTCATGGCAATTGGAGGTAAAATAATGACTTCTGGGTCTGCCATCTATAAGAGCATAATCTGAAGGCCCAGTTACACACACAGATAATTGTGCAGAGATTGTTCGCAGATCTCTGGTTGCACTGAAATCATGAGCACATTGTTACATTTTGTGGCCGAGTACAAATGGAACAATGTGTCCATGATTTCACTGCAACCATAGATCTGCGAACAATCTCTGCATAATTATCTGTGTGTGTAACTAGGCCTTAATGAAGTGGGTGAATATTATTTCTACAGCTTAATTTATTAAAGGAGTCTCCACTGCTAGAACAAGCCCCTGTGTCGCCCGGGGCAGTGGGGACTCGGGTATCCGGGCCCTTTTCCGCTGTGGTCGGGGGGATGTCACTGGTGGCCTGCCCAGCCCCGTGGCCCCGGAGACCGAACTTTTGAAAAAGGGGGGTATATGTACAGGGGAATAAAGTTTATAATGTAGTTCTCGTGACGCCATCCGCAGCTTCTGGTGATTGAGCACCAGCGCCGCTTCAGTCCTCCGGAGGGTGGTAGTATAGCGGCCTTGATGGTACAGCTCCCTGCAGGTGGAGCTAGTCCCCGGGGCAGGGATGCACCGATGATGGTAGGGGTGCTGGTAATGGATGGTTGGATGAGCCGGGGCCTGGACGGATGACAGGGGCGTGGGGAAGGAAAGGACACACACACCGCTGGTTGTTCTTTACCTTTTTACTGGTGTTGAAACAGGTAAATCGTCCAGAGTACCACCGGGTGTTCAGGATGCACTTCTGGGTCTCCACAGTGAGTGGGTATAAGGCCTCCTTTTTACTTTCCCCGTGTGTGTGTGAAGCCCCCGCCTGTGTAGAACTTCGCTGGCCTCCTCTGTTCTCTCGTTCTCCTTCTGTGCTGTCGTCGGGATACCCTCTGCTGACTACCGCTGATTCTCTTCCCGCGGTGCCTGGATCCCTGGTATGTGACTGCGCAGGGGTCCAGGAGACTGAAGTCTACACGGTTTTCCGGCATTCTCCACTGAGCCTGGTGCATTCCAGTGGACGCGGACTCCGGTGTCCGGTGGTTGCTCGAGGGTGAACCTAACGCTGGCTCCACGGTTCCCCACTGTTCTGCCTCTTCTCCTTGCCTCTCTACCCCACTTTTGGGCCTTGCAGGGCTACCGGAAACTGGTCAGGGTGACTGGCTCGGGCCTAACGTGACACCGACCACCAGAACTTCTTTGCAGCTCTTGTCGCGTCTGACACACTCTGACCAACTCCTCCCCAGCTGCAGTATTTATAGGGGATCCTGTCTAAAAGCAGCAGGTGGAGCTCCCCCTACTGTGCTGGGGTGGAAGGTGTTGTTTGGAACTGTGTACCCGCTGTGGAAACTTATCCATGCTGCGGGTGAATATGTGGGTACCTGTGGTTAGCAGGGCGCTACATTCCCCCCTAGGTAAGGTCAGTACTCCTGGACTGAGGAACAATTTTTGGTTAACAACATAAATAACATTTTCAACAGGTAACATATTTACAGAGTCTGAAAATTCAAAATTATACAAAAAACACTGAAAAATGATAAAACAGGTGCTAGTCCATTCACCGCAGGCTGGAAAGAAAAGTTATTTGTCACACCAGTCCTGTGACTATGGTCCTTTGTTTAAGTTGGGAAAGGGTTTTTAAAGAGTCTTTACAGTAGTCTCTGTAAGCTCCAGTGGAAAGGGGTAAAGTATTTCAAAAGTTCAACAAGTCCTTACAGGTAAAGTCTCTGTAAGCTTTAAAAGTTTAAATACACAACAACACTTAATACGAGTGCTTCAGCATTGGAGTCCTAGGTACTACAGGGGCCTCTACTGGTCATAAGTGCTGTAGGCCTCCTGGCCCTGGGGTCACCTACTGGCCAAGGTTTTGCTCTCCCTAGACAGCTCCTTACGCCTCCTCCACACACCCCTCTAATGGTGTTGTTTACCTGGTGTCGACCTGTTTTTGGCCTACTCTACACCTTCACTATTTACATATTTAGAAAAGTTGCTATTTACAGGTTACTTTACATTGGTTCTATATCACATATATTGTACCCAATCTCCATACCTGGATGGGGCTTGCCCACGTGTGCTACGACTGGCTTTACGCACTACGGGTGTGGCTATCTCAGGTGAGGTGTCTGGAAAATGCAATGTGGGTGTATGAGGTAAGCGTCTGCGTGTCCTTAGTCTCACTGCAGGACTAGCAGATATACCGATTGCAGGATCCTCTGGTTTTCCTGCAACGGGTATTTCTTCCTGATTTTCTGGTGGTTGATAGAAGTTAATGACGGGGACAATGATTGCTCCTTCAGGTTGGGGCCAATCTTCTGGAAAGTCTCCAAGTATAGTGGATATGACTTCTTCTTTGGGCTTTACACATGGAGGTTCAAATAGTCTATAGGACTCTTGTTTTTCTTCTGAAGAATCTGGGTAGTCTTAATTTTTCCATTCTTCTGGACATGTGTGGTTTTTCCTCCATCTTTATTTATGAGGCAGACTTTAGTATTGTCAAAGTTGGAACTCAAAACGGTGTAAGGTTGTCTTTCCCACCGATCATTAAGTTTGTGTTTCCTTCTTTTTCTCTTTAAGACAGTACTTCCAGGTAGTATGGGTTCTGCTGGTGCACTATTGTTGAAGTTCTTTTATTGTCTTTCTCTTGACTTTCCTAGATTCTCTTCAACACAGGCTTGCACTTGTCTATACTGATCTAGACAATTGGTGTTCCAGTCAGAATTAGAAGTAACTGCTCTGGGTTCGACTACTCCGAGTTCTAAATCCACAGGTAGTCTTCCTGTACGGGCTCTCATTAGATAGGTGGGTGTACAGTTTGTAGAACTCACTGGAATGTGGTTATACATGTCTACCAGATCAGGCAGTTTTTCTGGCATTGGTTTCTTTCTTCAAGAGGTAGTATCTTGAGCATGTCAATCACGATGTTATTAATTTTTTCACATAACCCATTAGATTGGGGATGATATGGCGTAGTTCTTATCTTCTTACAACCATAAAGACGACAAAACTCTTGAAAGATCTCTGCTTCGAATGCTGAGCCTCTATCCGTTAAAACTTGTTCTGGATAGCCAAGTGGTCTACAGAAGACATTGTGGAAGGTCTCTGCGGCTGTTGCAGCTGTCAAGTCTTTTATGGGTACGACCATCAGGAATCTGGAGTAATGGTCTATGATTGTCAAGGCATAAGTGTAGCCGGTTCTACTTGAAGCTAACTTCACATGGTCCAAGTCTACAATTCGGAGTGGTTGTGTTGTTACAATAGGTTGAAGTGGTGCTCTTTGACTCTGCTGGTCCTTTCTGCGTAGGCTACACGGTCCACAGTTCTTACACCATCTTTCTATGGATCCTAGCATGCCAACTCAGTAGAGTCTGTCTTTCAGCAACATTTCCAATTTGTTCCACCCAAAGTGTCCAGTTTGGTTGTGGTACGCGTTCAATATCATTTGAACTTCTATCCGGGGTACGATGATTTGCCATACCATCTCGTGGGTTCTGGGATTGATGTACCTTCTGCAGAGCTTCTCCTAGTAAATGAACAATTTGCTTCTTTCACTCCACAGGTGTTTGGCTTCTGGCGAAGCATTTCAAGGTAACTTTGCAGACTGAGTTATCAGTTCTTTGATTAAGCTGATAGCCAGGTTACTGTCTTGAGCCTCCTTCCAGCCGAAGTGTGGTAACGGGTTTACTACTCTCTCAGGAAGTTCTGTGCGGACTTGCTGACATTGGGACACTCTCAACTAATGGAAGGCGGGTAGTTCTATCTCTTCCAGCTCATCCTTATCCACTCCCATATCTGCTAGATGAGGCATCCTTGATAAGGCATCTGCGTTGCCATTATTATGCCCAGCCCTGTACTTGATGGTAAACTGGTAATTGGATAATCTTGCCATCCATCTCTGTTCCATGGCTCCCAATTTCGCAGTTTCCAGGTGGGTCAAGGGGTTGTTATCTGTAAAGGCAGTAACCTCGTTTGATGCCATATAATGTTTAAACCTTTCTGTGATGGCCCAGACTACGGCCAGGAACTCCAACTTAAACGAGCTGTAATTGTCAGGGTTCCTTTCGTTAGGGCTAAGCTTCCGGCTAGCATAGGCAATCACTCGCGCTTTGCCTTCTTGCTTCTGGGAGAGTACTTCTCCTAACCCCACGTTACTGGCATCGGTGGACAGTAGCAACGGTAGGTTGTAGTCGGGGTAAGCCAGGATCTCTTCACCTGTTAGGGCTTCTTTTAACTGTTGGAATGACTCTTCTTGTTCCTTGCCCCACTCCAAGGGTGGATCTCTGGACTTGCCTTTCTGGGGTTGGCCTACTAGGAGGTTCTGCAGTGGAGCAGCCTTCTTTGTGTATTCCTTTATGAATCTCCGGTAGTATCCCACCAATCCCAGGAACTGATGTACCTCCTTGAGGGTTTTTGGTTTTGGTCTTCCCTTGATGACAGTGACCTTGTCTGGATCTGGGGCCACTCGTTCAGAACTGACTATGTGTCCCAGGTACTGTACCTTTGGTTTTAACAGGTGGCATTTCGATGGTTTCATCTTCATCCCGTATTTGGACAAGATTTCAAATACCTCCACTAGATGGGTCAGGTGTTCTTCATAAGACTTAGAATACACGATGATCTCATCCAGGTAAAGCAGTACCGTCTCGAAGTTCTTTGTGCCTCAGGCAACACTCCATCAGCCTTTGGAATGTTCCAGGTGCATTACATAGTCCGAAGGGCATGCTGTTGAATTCACATAGACCCATGGGTGTGGTAAATGCCGTATTCTTACAGTCTTCTTCTGCAACGGAGACCTGCCAGTCCCCACTAGTGAGATCTAGAGTTGAAAAGTAATTAGCAGACTTCAATGCAGCTAGTGATTCTTCAATGTTTGGTAACGGGTAAGCATCTTTGTGTGTTATGCGATTTATTTGCCTGTAATCTACACACATCCTCATACTGCCATCTTTTTTTCTGACTAGGACTAGTGGAGCTGCCCAGGGACTACAACTATCTCTTATAACCCCTGCATCTTTCATATCCTGTAACATCTCTTTGGCTTTCTGATAGTGTGCAGGTGGAATAGGCCTGTATTGCTCTTTGATTGGTGGATGTCTTCCATGACAGTAGCTCGGTGCTTACTCAGCTGGCGCACCTTGGCATATAAAGAGTCAATCCTGTCAAAGGTTGCGGACTGAACACGGCTCTCTACTGCAGGCACGGGTACTGGTGTTGTAGCCGGAGCCTTGCCACTGCACCACTGCCGCATGGCAGCTTCATGAGTCTCCACTGGCTGTAACCCCTTTATGGCCATGTCCTTTAAAGTGTTAAAGTCAGCGTCCGGGTTGTTCAGGGACCACCAGCGCAGGGTTTTATTGTCCTCTGGTGATAGGAGCCCCCGGATAAATTTCTTAATCAAAAGTTTATTTTCATCAGGGACAATAGCAGGGTTGACTTGCTTTAGGGCCCGCAGAGCTTCCTGCAGGCGCCAGACATAGGTCCTGACGTCATCTTCAGGCTTTTGATAGCAATGATAAAAGCGCATCATTATATCAGCCTCGTTACAGTCCTCAAAAGCAACTTTTAATCACAGCAACTGACCCCCGGTCAGCGGCGGACCAAAATTCAGCTTCTCTCTCTGCTACACCAGATAACCATCCCAGTACCACAGCAGCTCCCTGCCTGCCAGTCATTGCATACATGTCAAGTACGCTGCAGATTTTTCTTTTGAAGGCAGGCAGGGTATCAGGGCAATCGTCGTACCGGGGTAACCACTTAGCACCCGGGACATATGGTAGCGATATCGGGATGATCAGAGCTACTGCGCCCGGTGGGTCAGCGGCGTGACTGGTTGCAGCCATGGTCATTTGGCGGTGATTCACGGGATCTGCGAAAGTGTTTTCGTCATCGCTGGATGAGGTGGACATTTTCGTGGCCCCCCCCAGTGAATCATGGCCAGTCGTTAAACAGTTAAATAATTCGGGAGTTACCGGATTAGGCCGCTGCGCTTCGGGAATTTTTGGCAGATCGGTGGGCGTGTTTCGTTTTTGTGCTCTGCAAGCCATCACGCCCCCTTTCTTTCCCGCTCAGCGCGCAGTAATGGCGGCTTAGTTTTAACAGTCACAAATCACAGTTAAACATGGCACACAGTACCCGGTAGCACCGGGCACGGGATCCTGTTCGTGAATGCCAGAAAAAGTTATGTGTCGCTTGGGGCAGTGGGGACTCGGGTATCCGGGGCCTTTTCCGCTGTGGTCGGGGGAATGTCACTGGTGGCCTGCCCAAACCCCTGACCGAACTTTTGAAAAAGGGGGGTATATGTACAGGGGAATAAAGTTTATAATGTAGTTCTCGTGACGCCACCCGCAGCTTCTGGTGATTGAGCACCAGTGTCGCTTCAGTTCTCCGGAGGGTGGTGGTATAGCGGCCTTGATGGTACAGCTCCCTGCAGGTGGAGCTAACCCTTCAGGGCAGCGATGCACCGGTGATGTTAGGGGTGCTGGTAATGTAGGGTTGGATGAGCCAGGGCCTGGCTGGATGACAGGGGTGTGGGGAAGGAAAGGACACACGCACCGCTGGTTGTTCTTTACCTTTTTACTGGTGTTGAAGCAGGTAAATCGTCCAGAGTACCACCAGGTGTTCAGGATGCACTTCTGGGTCTCCACAGCGAGTGGGTATAAGGCCTCATCTTTACTCTCCCCGTGTGTGTGTGTGAAGCCCCCCGCATGTGTAGAACTTGGCTGGCCTCCTCTGCTCTCTCGTTCTCCTCCTGTGCTGTTGTCAGGATACCCTCTGGATACCCTCTGCTGACTATTGCTGATTCTCTCCTAGCAGTGCCTGGCTCCCTGGTATGTGACTGCGCAGGGGTCCGGGAGACTGACGTCTCCATGGTTTTCCGGTGTTCTTCACTGGGCCTGGTGCATTCCAGTGGACGCGGACTCCGGAGTCCGGTGGTTGCTCGGGGTGAGCCTAACGCTGGCTCCATGGTCCCCCACTGTTCTGCCTCTTCTCCTTGCCTCTCGACCCTACTCTTGGGCCTTGCAGGGCTACCGGACACTGGTCAGGGTGACTGGCTCGGGCCTAACACGACACCGAACACCAGCACTTCTTTGCAGCTCTTGTAGTGTCTGCCACACTCTGACCAACTCCTCCCCAAGCAGCAATATTTATAGGGGATCCTGCCTAAAAGCAGCAGGTGGAGCTCCCCCTACTATGCTGGGGTAGAAGGTATTGTTTTGAACTGTGTACCTGCTGTGGAAACCCAGCCATGATGCGGGTGAGTATGTGGGTACCTGTGGTTAGCAGGGCGCCAGACCCCTCTTATTTCACTTGTTTCCCACAGTAAAAACATAAGACCCTATAATCCCCTCCTGTGCTAACTCTATACTACACATCAGTATATCTACACATCAGTATACACTATATACTACACACCAGCATACACTATATACTACACATCAGTATCTACACATGAGTATTCACTATATACTACACAGCACTAATTATATACATATGCACATACACACAAATACACTGTACAACCTAGTATACACTACATATATACACACTGTACCACCTAGTGTGTGTGTGTATACATGTATATATATAGACCAAAAAAAATGACCGCAGCACTTCAGTTGGTGTATTCCGCCTTTAATGGCCTTCAGGCATCATGGTGGGATGTTTCGGTCCTTAGACCTTCTTCCAGCCAGGCTGGAAGAAGGTCTAAGGATCGAAACGTCCCACCATGATGCCTGAAGACCATTAAAGGCGGAATACACCAACTGGAGTGCTGTGGTCATTTTTTTGGTCTGTATAATAGGGTGAATGAACTAGCCCTGGACTGTTTGCACCACCCTTATTTGCACTCACATTTTTTCTACATATATGTATATATTATATACACATATACACACAATAGATGTGGGCCTGATGCTATCGCATTGGGAGGGCGGCGACCCTTGTGTTCTGTCTTTTCCCTGCTGTGCGCTGTCTCTTTTCTCCCTTGTGCCCAGGGCACAAGGTCATGTGACAGGGTGGGTCATGTGACAGGGCGGGCTCAGGCTCACATGATCTCATGTGACCTTGGCGTTACATATGCCTTGTCACATGACCCCGCTCTATGGAGATCCTCAGCGTTCAGGCTGCAATGGTAAAACGGGGCCGGGATAGGAACGAAGTAGTAATGGGGGAGGACGGAGCAGTGACGGAGACCGAGCACAGGAGGGATACGGTTCGGGCTCGGCACAGAGCAGGAGGGATACGGATCAGGCTCGGCACAGAGCAGGTGGTATACGGATTGGGCTAGGTATAGAGCAGGAGGGATACGGATTGGGCTCGGCACAGAGCAGTACGGATACGGTTCGGGCTCGGCACAGAGCAGGAGGGATACAGATCAGGCTTCACACAGGGCAGGAGGGATACGGATCGGGCTCAGCACAGGGCAGGAGGGATACGGATCAGGCTCGGCACAGGGCAGGAGGGATACGGATCGGGCTCAGCACAGGGCAGGAGGGATACGGATTGGGCTCGGCACAGGGCAGGAGGGATACGGATCGGGCTCGGCATAGGGCAGGAGAGATACAGATCGGGCTCCGCACAGGGCAGGAGGGATACGGATAGGGCTCGGCACAGGGCCGGAGGGATACGGATTGGGCTCTGCACAGGGCAGGAGGGATATGGATCGGGCTCGACACAGGGCAGGAAGGATAGGGATCGGGCTCGGCACAGGGCAGAAGGGATGCGGATTGGGCTCGGCACAGAGCAGGAGGGACAGGGCTGCCACTAGGAATTTTGGGGCCCCTTACTGGCAAAATTTTGGGGCCCCCTGAGACTCCACCCATGCTCCACCCCACCAAGCCCTGCCCCACCCATGGTCCGCCCCCACCAAGCCCCACCCAAACCCCTCAAACCTTCCATAGTTTCTATCATCATTCAGGGGCCGCACATAACCATGAAAATTACCCAGCTAGATTTAATTAACTTACCTAATTTGGTGGCTGCAGCTGCTTCTTTGTGTCCTGCGATGTTCAGTAATAACTGATCTTCCAGGTTTGCATTGGTCTGGAGCGCAGTCGACTCTGTAATAATAGGTTTTGTAAACCATACATCACATAGGAGACCAATATAGATACATCATACAGGAGACACTGAGGGCATATACAGTACTGCAGAGGGCTAGTGGGTACATAGACTGGGGGTGAGCTGAGCTCTGCAGGAGCCACAGGGAGGAATTATCTCTCCTCGGTCCCCCACCCATTGAGGGGATGAGCTGAGCTCTGAAGGCAGGAGCCACTAGCTTCCAGAAAATGGCCACAGATCTCAATCTGTACATCCACCGCCTTCGCGGCTATATTCTGTAACTCTGGATGATAGAGATAGAGTCCCAGCTTGGCAATGCCTGCAAACTGCGGTTCCTAGCATGGGGGACCCAGAACACTTTGGCCTTACCACGCTGACCGATTCCAGCCCTCTGCTGCCTGGGCTGCGTTTGCTGTAAATGGAAAATGCTGATGCAGACAACACTTTCTTTTTTTACATAATTTAGTTAAATAATGTAAAAAAAGAAAAAGAACCCCCTGCTTTTACCATTGCCAGCAAATGTAGCCCCGTCAGATGAGGGTTAGCAGCCAGCAGCTGCTTGAGTTACCTTTACCTGGGACTTGAAAATGCTGTGTGAGCCCACGCCAAATTTTTCACAAAAAGTGGAACAAAATTAAAAAAAAATAAAAGTACCATTGCCACAGCATATTACCCAGGCAGCAGGGGGCTACAAAAAAACACATAAGAAAAAGCATAAGAAAAAGCTTAAAAAAACGCATAGTGTGAATGTAGCCTCTCTATTTTCCTTCACCAAATTTGGGGAGCGTCTTATAAAGCAAAATATACAGTATATGCTCCTCTCCGATCACACCATGTCCACAAACTCCTATCCCCCTGGGGAGTCCGGGACCCCCTCCTCACCATGTGCTCACTCTTATCCTCCTGGGGGGGATGGGCCAGCTGTGCCACTGCCAACCACCGTTACCCTGCCCTGGTCCTGACTGCCCAATCCCCCCGGTCCCCCATATACCAGCTAGCTGAGCCAACACCCTGCCCTGGACCTGACTGTCCACCACTCCTCCTAGTCAGCCGGCAGGGCCTCATGTATGATGTACCAGCAAGCTGAGCCGTCACCATGCCCTGGCTGCCCCCCACCCCCCACCTTGGCTCGGCGGGGCCCATACACCAGCGGCCATCCAGCCACCATCACCCTGCTCTGGCTGCCACCCCTCCTAGTCCGCCGGTGGGCCCTATACACCAGCGGCCATCCAGCCACCGTCACCATGCCCTGGCTGCCCACCACCCCCACCTTGGCTCGGCGGGGCCCATACACCAGCGGCCATCCAGCCGCCATCACCCTGCTCTGGCTGCCACCCCTCTGCTCTGGCTGCCACCCTTCCTAGTCCGCCGGCGGGGCCTCATGTACCAGCCAGCTGAGCCGACACCCTGCCCTGGCCCTGACTGCAGTGCCCACCACCCCCCACCTTGGCTCGGCGGGGCCCGGCCCCATACACCAGCGGCCATCAGCGAAGTCACTCTACCCTGGCCTTGACTGCCCCCCCACCGGCCGCCATGGCCACCATATGACCACAGACCATTTGTGCTGCGTTATTCTAATCTTACCAGTAAGTGCTGGTGCCTGTCGGCCTCGTCATCGTCCTCCTCCTGCCCAGCTGTCTTCACCGGCAGTCCGACCGGCAACACCACCACGTGCTGTGGTGGGGGCCGCGGGTGCGTCTGGTCCGTTCTTTCCCAGCCCAAGCTCCAGGGTCTACCGTCCAGCATTGATTCTTGATGTTCTTCTGACCTCCAGAACTTCTGGTACTGTGTGGGTGGGGGGGGAGTAATGGCGTCTGCCTGGTCTCTTTCACAGCCTCTCTTTGGCTTGCTGGATGGCTGGAGAGGGCAGGAGAGGGTGGGCCAGGCCCTGGCTGTAGCCAGTTAGTAATTGGCAGTTAATACTACCACACTGTTTAGAGGGTGGGTGGGCCTGGCCGGCCCCCTGTGCATTGAGAACTTGGGTGGACGGGCCGGGCCACCACAGGCTAATAGAGGCTGGGTGGGCCCCCTGTGTATTGAGGCATGGGGTGGGCGGGTCGGGCGCCATAAGGTAATAGAGGCTGGGCGGGCCTGCGCGGAGGCCGTGCAGGCCCCCAGTGCATTGAGGCCTGGGGATGGGCGGGCTGGGCCCCCACAGGGTAATAGTGGCTGGGCGGTGGCTGGGCGGGCCTGGGTGGCGGCTGGGCAGTTCCCCTGTGCATTGAGGCCTGGGGTGAGCATGGATGGGTGGGCCCCCAAGCCCCCACAGGGTAATAGAGGGTGGGCGGGCCTGGGTGGCGGCTGGGCGGGCCCCCTGTTCAGTAGTCATCATCAATCATCATTAAGCCAGTCTGGGGTGGGCGGCAGTGATGAGCAGGCCACAGGCGGGGCCCCTACACAGGTACACAGCACTCACATACATTCCACAGAGGGTGGGCAGGCCTGTACCCCTGCTGCAATGGCTGCTTCCTGCTGGCCTGCCCAGCCTGTGTGTGTGTGAGACACATCACACAGGCAGACTGTGACTCAGAGCCGGCCCGGAGGAGTCTTCACGGTCCCAACAGGCCTGGTTTGGCCTCTCTGGTGGTGTGGTGGTGGCAGCGCGGCACCGCTCATTGCGGTGTTTGGGTGGGCACCACACTCTGCAGGATGATGACTGTGCTCAATGCATTGCTGCACCTGCGCTGGACGCGCCGCTCTGGCAAAGAGCAGAGGCAGAGCAGAGAGCACAGTCACACTGATCTCGTTCTCGTCTAAGCCTGGCCCCGCCCCTGGTGATGACGATGAGACTCAGTGTACGTACTACTGTGCTGGCCAAAGGGGGCGGGCCTCCTTGCTCCAAATGGCCCCACCCACAGCCAGCGCGCCCGGGTTCCCCCTGCCGTTTGTATGGCCACACCCCCTCCTGATCACCGGGCCCCTTATGGCCGCTTTACATGTCCCGATATCGTCGTCCAACTTTGATAAAAAGTCACATGGTTCATACGTTGGCGCCGATATAGTTTTTGCGTTGTGTGGTGTAAATGTGCAATTCGATGCAAGAACGATGCAAAAACAATATCGTTGGGGAATTGTGCAGGCTCTCCAACTGCCCGATATTGGATGGACGATCTGGCCAGATCATGCTGTGTGACATCTGTGAGACTCATGTGGGGTTAGTGGAGGAGGGCAGGTATATCTCACCCAGGTATCTGTCCTATGCAACCTGACATGGGTTGTATCACCTGGCTGGTAATGAAGTAATGGGAGGCGGTTTGGGTCTGTAAAAGGAGTCTGGGAGACGGGCGGGGCTCTCTCTCAGCCTGGGAGCACAGACAGCCTGTCTGTGTGAGGAGAAGCACGTGAGTGAAGCCATTGCTGTTTGGTTGTATGTTTAGGCTGGAAGGGAGAAGCCCTTCAGCCTGTAGTGAGGGTGAATTCTGTTTAGTTAGAGCCGGACAGGCGAGGATTTTATTTTGCTGTTTTGTTTTCTTTTGTTGGCTTTCACCACAATAAACCTGGCCCAGTGCCAGTTGCATCCAAATTGCTGTGTTTGGACTAAATGACACAAGATCAACGTGCCCTTTGATCCCAGCAAAGGCGAACCACAGGCGTGTTGTCACACATCCCAACAACGATTTGGAGCACAACTTCCCCTATTCACTCCCATGTTAAATGATCGTTCCCTGGGTCGCTCGTACAAGGGGGCGTATACATCGCAGTTGCGTTGCCTGCCGATATCTCCCTGTGTGACATCTCCTATGCGATCATGGATTACTGCCAAAAATGTGCGCGCTCCCATGCCGTTGTATCCAATATCGGGACGATATCGGGACGTGTAAAGCGGCCATTACAGCTGTATGGCCTGTAAGGCCCTATTGGCGGCCCTGAGGAGGGATACTGAGTGAGTTCCGAAGAGCAGGAGGAATACGGATCGGGCTGTGCAGAGCAAGATTATAGCAACTGAGGTTCTCACCGGGCACTGGTGTTGAAATGGGTAAAATGTCAGCAGACTTCAGCCTGTGGAGACCAAGTGGCGTTGCTCAATCCGAATGAAGTGATTGCAAACTTATGAATAGAAATGGATGGCAGTTACCACAAGACGTTTTCATTAGTGCAGGTTCTTTATTCCATTACAGCGTAAACCAGGGTTACACAGCGCAGGGAGGTGGGGGGGTGCGGATAGGACTACGGGAGCTCCATTTTGTGTATTTCAACGCTTCCACAGGTCCATAATAATCGATGACGGCATTTCTTCCCTTATACAGGAGGAGCTTAATGTCGTCATCAAAGTGGGTTTGGTTAAACCAGTAATTGAGATATATACATATAAACAAACTGATTAGAAAGGTTACAACTGACAGACAAGAAGACATGGTTATCTACTGCACCAGTACGCGGTATCTAAAAATGCCATGATTGTTCTTGGTGTAAGTATCATGTTGCAGGAGATACTGTTAATATAGAAGGTGTATGTCATCGAATAAAATCATATGTAAATTGTAAAACTAGTTGGGTGGTCTATGCTGTTCTATGCCCTTGTTGCAAAAATTACATAGGTAAAACTATAAGGAATCTCTATATACGGTTTTATGAGCACTACAACTCAATAACTACAGGCAAGGGTTGTACACGAGTCATCTCCGCACCCCTCACCAACCTGCACTGTGTAGCCCTGGTTTTGGCTGTAATGGAATAAAGAACCTGCACTAATGAAAAAGTCTTGTGGTGAGTGACATCCATTTCTATGCATAAGAGCAGAATTATGGATGGATCAGGCTCTGCGCAGCACAGGGTCTGCAGACATTATAGCTGCCATGTCCTCCCCTTCCCTCAGTCCCGACTGCCAGAGAGGGATGATGGGGGATGGGACATGGTGTACTATACATACTGCACAGATTCTATATAGCTATAGGGAGGAGGGAGATAGTGTGTTACCTTCACCAGGTCTGGGCTCCAGCTTGGTCTCCTGGGGTACTTCCTGCCCCCACATCCTGCCGGCAGCTGCAGCTCCTGACTCCTCACATGCCGAGGCCTCCTGGGGCTGAACATTAGAGGTGGAATCTGCAGGTCCTGTACACACTTTGCAGTGCAGGCAGGGACTCCTGCAGCTTAGTGAGAACGAAGGACCTTTGGTGAGTCACATGTCTGTCTGTGAGCTCACCAAAACTCCTTCTACAACCACAAAAACTGCAGTGATAGCAACATAATGTGTACTATTACAAGTAGAATAGTGTAAGTTCTGTGCTTTCACTGAAGTTTGTGATTGTCTGGGGGCCCTCAGCACGTGGGGGCCCTAGGCAACTGCCCAATCTGCCCCTCCCCCCAAATGTCGACTCTGGCTGCAGCCTGCGCCTCTGTACCGCCCATGTCCTCGTGCCAGTCATGAAATCCTCACTCTGCTCCTTGCGTCACTAGCACAGGTATTGGTTATCACCACCCTGGGTGGCTGTTCCGCCTCCTGCTCTGATGTCAGAGGCTTTCTTCACCCTCCTCCATGTTATGCTATGGAGGAGGTCGGGGAGAGCCTTTCCCTGCCCTCCTACATGTTCTGCTATGGAGGAGGGCAGGGAAAGCCTCTGACATCAGAGCAGGAGGCGGGACACAAGGAGCAGAGTGAGGATTTCATGACTGTCAGGACATGGGCGGTACAGAGGCACAGGTTGCAGCACAAGAGCCACCTCCATGGAAAATTACTGTAAGTTTTTCTAAACCTATATATCGGGGTAGCAGACCCACAGAGCCATGAGTGACCCCTTGCCTGAATGCAGCAGACACACTGCATTCAGTGCTGGGCTTAGATTCACATGCATGGGAGGGTGACAGGTTCTCTCTAAGAAAACAAAACAGTAGTTTGTCAATAAGTGGCTTCACTCAACCACTAACCATGAGTAGATAAAAACGTTTTTGTGTTATCATTCATATTCTCTGAAAAAAAGGCCAAGAAAGCAAAACATTTGCTGGAGTATGTAAACTTTTGAGCACAACTGTAGATCTGGTATTGCTGTAACCATACTGACCCAAGTAATAAAGCAGCCTTATCCCTTATACCGCAGGTTAATAGCTTCAAAAATAGTAATAAAGCCAACTCTTTAAATTCTTTTGATTTGTTCTCTCAAAGTTAGGCGTGGATCACATTTAGGGTGCCTTCACATTTGCGTATGGGAAGGCAGCGTATGCTGTGTTCCCAAACGCAGTCAAGCGCATGCGCACTGCGTTCCTATGTTTAACATAGGAGCACATAGTGCCTGCGTTTGGCAGCGTTTGCTGCGTTCGGGTGCGCATGCGGAAGATATCTGCTCCCTCCAGGGTCCCCCGTCCACACCCGGGACGCAGCATGTTGGATTTTTTGCACGCTCGGGGACCTTGGAAAATCAGCAAGCTTCCTCAAGCGCACAAAAGAATGCATTGGGGTCAATGGGTCCGCAGTGTTCTGCGCATGACAGCGCAGGAGAACGTTGCGGACCCATTGAAATCTCTCCCGGTAGCCGCCGGTGATGTCACAGGAGATCACCAACAGCCACCGGGAGATCAGCTGGAGCCTCTGATGATCTCCTCCTCCCCGCCACCAGTAATCTCCTAGCAGTGTCGGCAGGGAGAAACAGCTGATGTGACAGCTGTTTGAATCTTCCCGCGCCGACATCTCCTCTCAGTGTTGGCGCGGGAGATTCAAACAGCTGTCAGATCAGCTGTTTAACCCTGCTGACACGTCCCTGAGCTTACCGGCGGCCGGGAGGAGGAGATCTCCGCCGCTGATCTCCGCCTCCGGCCCGCCCCCGGACAGCACCAATTGGCTGCCCGGGCTCCATAGTGATGTGTCCGCAGGCGGACATTCTCCGCTGCGGGCATATCATTAGAAAGAAAAATGACCCTGCTTTCACTGCGTTTGTGTCTGCATGCCATCAGCATGCAGACACAAATGCAAATGTGAAGCCAGCCTTATTCTTTGCTTTACACTGAACGCTTAACCTGGAGTAAATCTCTGAAAAATATGATTAAGAACAAATTTCCAATGGAAGATTTTCTGTATTGAGGCAGATGGAGTTACTTTGAAGTACCGTCTGGCCTGTAGTTGTCCATCTTTTCACGCACCTTTTTAGAAGTGCCAGAAATGCAGTCAACAACAGTTTTTGGTGTACATTTGAAAAGAAGGACCTAGATGAACAGCGGCTATTACAGAGTCCAGAGTAACTTCACTGCCTTATTATAGTGAATGGATCTGTCGAAGATTTCACCTCAATCAAGTATTTTGGAGATGTAGATGTAAATCCTAATGTAAGTGCTCAGCATAGAGCACAGGATAAAAGTTAACTGATCCAAAATGTTCTGTGCCCCAGATTGCCACCAATAGAATTTAACAAATCTCAAAAAAATATAGTTCCCACTCAGGTCTGCCTTCTGATAACAGAAATATAGGGGGTTTCACATTACTGATAGAACAAAGACTCTAGAAAAGCACTATGCAAAATATGTGAGCTCAAATTCAAATGCCCCCCTCCCTTCTGAGCACCAAAATGTGTCTCAACCACAGTAAATGCCTATGTTTGGTATTGTGCATATAAACAAGACGGCAACTGGGGTATTTTAAAAATATGGCCATGTTCACACACATGCGTTTTTTTGACCATCTCTGCGTTTTTTGATGTGTTAAAAAAAACGCAGGTGCATTGAGTGTACATGCGTTTTTCACCTCCACCTGCGTTTTCTTCCCCAGTCCAAAAAACGCTGCATGCAGCGTTTTTGGGTGCTGTAAAAAAACGCAAGGGTTATTTCCAAAAACGCATGCGTTTTTTTAACATTGGGCCCTATGGGAAACGCATGCGTTAACGCTGGGTAAATGCAGGCACATGCGTTAACGGCAGCGTTTCTGTAAACGGGACAGCAAATGTAAAAAAAATCTTTCTCTCCAACAGCACCCCCACCCCCACCTTGGTGGGCAAGAAAATAAAAAAAATTCCAACAGCAACCCCCCCCCCCCCCCCTTGGTGGGCAAGAAAATAAAAAAAAAATTCCAACAGCACCCCCCTTGGTGGGCAGGACAATGAAAAAAATAAAAATCCAACAGCACCCCTCCCCAATTTTTTTTTCCATGCGTTTTTGGTTATTTGGTGAAAAAGTGACTAAGTCCGAAAAAGGTTTTTGGAGCTTTAAGACAAACAAGGGACATTTTTTGGCACTCTTAATAAAACGCATTTGGTTTTGGGAGTGCTAAAAAAAACGCAAATTGTGTGTGAACAATGCCTATAACAACAAAATTGCCAATTTTTGGTTGCCGCAAACCAATCAGAAAATGGAACGCACACAAAAATTGTATGAAAAGAAACAACAGCTCACCATGCACAAAATAATCCTACACTTGGCTCCATATATGGAAAAACCAAAAAGGTATGGGCCTTGGAAAATGGCAGCAGAAATCACATTTGTTTTTACAGAGTGCATCATTTTTCAATCCAATTTAGTAGTAAAGAAACCTATATATTTAGTAGCTTTATAATTGTACTGCCCTGGATCATCGTATTTTCAGGTCATTTTTAGTGCACAATTAACTCCCTAAAAAACACAAAATAAAATGCTGGAATTGCATTTTTTTCACCATTTCACCTTATTTGGATTTTTCATGCAGTATTCTATATGTTAAAATGCCGATGACTGCTAAAACTATCACTTGTTTTGCAGAAAACAAATCCTCATAGATGTATGTCAACAGAAAAATAAAAAAAAAAGTTATGGTCATTTGAAAAAGGGGAGAAGAAGCAAAAACTGCAAAAACAAAAATTAAGGGGTTAAAAGACTGCGCTTTTTTTCTTTATTGCAGAAGTAGATCTAATTTGTCTAAAGTGTATGTATAATCTAGGCAGCTATTATTCGAGATTAGCATGCAACATAGAGTAGACAGTGCCATCTACTGATTAAAGTGAATTAATGTATATTCTTTACTTATACGTTACAAAAAATCTTTAATATTTAATACTTCTCTGTAGAATCTTTATCTATAATTAAACTGAAAAATATATTTAATATCAAATACTTTTCTGTAAAACATTAAAACAGTTCATGCTACGTTTCTTCCGTTTTTGTTTTTTTGAGTGAGTCCGAAAGATCCCTGTGTGAGCGCCATTGCCTATAGATGTCAAATAATGTCACCAAAGAATGCTAAAAAACCCTCATAAAAACAGTTAAAGAAAATGCTATTGGAAACTTCTACAAAACTCTTCAGAAAACATTTACAAAAATGCTATCACTTCATGAAACAGTTGCTGTTTGAAAACATTCATAATCGACTGCCATAAAAAACATAGTGTGAACATAACCATGAAGTGCAAAAAATCAATAGTAGTAATGAAAACCATATCAGTGCTTCCAAACCTCGAAGAGTCTCCTAAAACTGTCAGTACACACACATATACAATATACTATACTGAGAAATAAGCCAAGAATACTACTACTAATAATAAATTCCGTCTCTAGCTATATGGAGCACTGATAGATTTACAATAGTTTCAGTGGAATTGTGGGACTTACCAGAAGCCTTGCTAATAAGGTAAAAAATGTTGTACCATGTTAGCCAGTTGTGAGGTAGCAAGCGGGGAACCCGCTTGCATAACGACAAACACGTGTTTATACTTTAACCAATGTCTACCCGTTTATTTTTCTCATATTAATAACATAACCCGGGTAGCATGTTTGACACATATCACATTGATTATAAACACTTTACATAAATACACCATACATTTACATATAACATTGCACATATACCATTATGAGAACCCAGGACCTGTAACCACCTCTCTTCCCCATTGGAGCTCTAACAACTGCTCCCGTGGTAGCTACGGCCTCCGGCCTACTTACACTTTACATCAAAACATAAGTTACATTACAACGATGACCCCTCCGGGTTCATAACAGGTATTGAGCAAACTGGGTCACGGGTACGCCATGCCTCGGCAAGGGGCTCCTTCTTGGACGTGTTTCACCCCACATCCAGGTCAGCACCCACCTGGTTCAACCACAGTTTCCCCACTCTAGGAGCCCTTTTTAACCCCTGCTTCTGACCTTTGTTACATACGCCTCAACGGGCCCTGTGGGTCCCAATGGCGGTACCAGCCGCCCGGCTTTAGTCACCCAGCATGATGATATTCCATTAACCCGTAGTCAGGATTCCTGCCTGACCGGGACCTTACATATCACATGTGATCCATCATACAAACATCCATGGATCACACGCATCCTTCCACACGCTCACAGCCCATCATACCAACATCCATGGACTGTAGCTCTCCTGGGTCCATTACAGGGATTGGCAAACTTTAGTACCCGGGAAACTCATCCGTTACCTACTAGGAGCCCTATTACCCCTGTGTCTGGCCACAGGCTCACCCACACCATTAGAGGCCGTGGTTGAGGGACAGGTACCCTCTGCAAGCAGCAGGGCAAGCCTCCCTCTCGTCCCACAGGGACGGATCGCCTCCAATGCATCATCCATACTGGCTGGGTCACTCTCCCCCACAACATTATACATGGCTGTTACACATAGGCCATCGTCTATCATTCAGGGCACTGTTACCTAAGCCCTTACATACGTCTTCAGGTCCTTTACCGACTGCCTAGTCGGACCCAATGGCGGTTATGCCCGCCTGGCATTAATCACGCACACAGCTCACTCCGTTACACGGGAACTTCCGTCTTACCGGGCACGGATCCAGGTCTCGCTACCTGGGTAACGGGTTGGCCAAGCCTCCCCAAGGACTCCTTCCTGAACGTGTTTCACCCCACGGCCAGTCCAGCGTCCGCCAGGTCAGCCACGGCTTCCCCACACCAGGTGCTATAACGACCCCGGTACTGGCTACCGGTATAGAGCTAGCATGCTCTCTTCACCATCGTCCATTATGGTGGTCTGGACTCTCACTCCCAGTCCCTCACACAGACTAGCTCTGCTCGGCTCAGCTCTCTGGCTGGTAATGAACCTCTCAGCATGAGTTCTGGTCTCAGAATGAATCTCTCAGCACGAGTTCTGGTCTCAGAATGAATCTCTCAGCCACTCAGCTGGCAGGCTCTTATCGTGCCTGCCACACCCACACTGACTCATCCAGCTGGGCTGCTATTCCTCTGGACACACCCACCTGACACACCCACCTGGGCTGTCAGCAATCACTCATTACATTCCTTTCCTCAGGGCTTCCTCGATCTCATGAGCCACTCACTAGTCACATTAAACCTTGTGTTCCAAGTTGGTTCACACAGCATCATCACAGTAAAACCGGCCAGTGTGCACAGGATCACCCTGATCCTGCATGTGATGCGCCCCGGCCATGGGGACCATGCCGACGGTGCCTCACACAGTAGATAGAAAAATATTTGAATCTGAGAGTCCTCAGTGGTTGATACCCAGATTCTAATATATATTTTTCTAAATAATATATGCGCTTTACATTTTGTATTGAATTACCGAAATAAATTAACTTTTAGATGATATTCTAATTCATTGAGATGCTCCTGTGTATACAGAATGTGTAAGTATGTCTTATACCCACATTGTTATGTGTTTAGCACTCCAAATTTTTTATGCATGGCTGCCGCTAGGTCTGGCTCCAGTCATGGGCCCGCCCGTCATGTCAGGGGCCAATTACACCGTGTCCAGGGGTGAGACACGCACAGGGGGGAGACAGCGTGAAGGGGGAACATGGCACACAGGAAGGAGACAGGTGCACAGCAGGAGATAGGTGCAGGGGAGAGACACAGCACGCAGGGGGACACAGCGCAGGCATGAGACAGGTGCACAGGGGAGAGACAGGTGTAGGAAGGGACACAGCACAGGAAGGAGATAGGTGCAGGGGGGAGACACAGCGTACAGGGGGAAGATGGGCACAGGGGGGAGACAGGTGAAGAAGAGAAAGACACAGAGCGCAGGGGGGACACAGGCGCAGGTGGGACACAGTGCACAGGTTGGAGACAGGCCATGGGAGAGACACAGCATACAGGGGGGGAACAGGCACAGAGGAGAGACAGCAAACAGGAGGGATAGTGACAGTGCACAGGAGAGAGAGACTGAGCAAAGGGGGAGAGACTGCGCACGAGGGAGAGACTGCGCACATTGGGGATGAGACATGCTCAGAGAGGGGCATTCCCAAGCTGTCACTCAGCCTCTATTGTCCAGACTTCCAGAAAATGGCTGCAGAGACTGTGCATGTGCAGATTGAGATCCGTGGTCATTTTCCGGAAGCTTGTGGCCTCTGGTTCCAGAGCTCAGCTCGCCCCCTCAATGGGTGGGGGCCCGGGGAGAGATCATACATCCCTGTGGCTCCTGCAGATCTCAACTCACCCCAGTCTGTGCCCCCTAGCCCTCTGCAGTGCTGTATATGCCATCTGTGTCTCCTGTATGATGGATATATAGCAGTTTCCTATGTGATGTACCATATATACTCGTGTATAAGCCGACCCGTGTATAAGCCGACCCCCCTACTTTTGCCCCCAAAACCTGGGAAAACCTATTGACTCGTGTATAAGCCGAGGGTGGACCCCAGCACAGGTATACAGCCCCCAGCAGTGTGGTATACAGCAGCCTCCCCAGTGGTAGTATACAGCAACAGCCCCAGTGGTATATACACAGCAGCCCCAGTGGTAGTATACAGCAGCAGCCCCAGTGGTATTATACAGCAGCAGCCCCAGTGGTAGTATACAGCAGCCCCAGAGGTATATACAGCAGCCCCAGTGGTAGTATACAGCAGCAGCCCCAGTGGTAGTATACAGCAGCCCCAGAGGCATATACAGCAGGCCCAGTGGTAGTATACAGCAGCAGCCCCAGTGGTATATACAGCAGCAGCCCCAGTGGTAGTATACAGCAGCCCCAGAGGTATATACAGCAGCCCCAGTGGTAGTATACAGCATCAGCCCCATTGGTTGTATACAGCAGCATCCCCAGTGGTAGTATACAGCAGCCCCAGAGGTATATACAGCAGCCCCAGTGGTAGTATACAGCAGCAGCCCCAGTGGTAGTATACAGCAGCCACAGAGGTATATACAGCAGCCCCAGGGGTAGTATACAGCAGCAGCCCCAGTGTATATACAGCAGCAGCCCCAGTAGTAGTATACAGCAGCCCCAGAGGTATATACAGCAGTCCCAGTGGTAGTATACAGCAGCAGCCCCATTGGTAGTACACAGCAGCAGCCCCAGTGGTATATACAGGCCGCCCGCCCCCATCAGTATACAGGGCCCCCCCTTGCTGCCACAATCCTGTACAGGAATACATTATTATACTTATCCCTGCCGCTGTCCCGCTGCCGCTATCGCACTCCTCCGGCTTCATCCGGCTTCCTCCTCTGGCGCACAGACAATGACGTAATTGCCTGCGCCCACCGGAGGAGGAAGCCGGATGAAGCCGGAGGAGCGCAATAGCGGTGGCGGGACAGCGGCAGGGATAAGTATAAAAATGTATTCCTTTACAGGATTTCGGCAGCAAGGGGGGGGTCCCTGTATACTGATGGGGGCGGGCGGCCTGTATACTGTATACAGTGTATACAGTATACAGTGACTCGCGTATAAGCCGAGGGGGGGACTTTTCAGCCCAATTTTTGGGCTGACAAACTCGGCTTATACCCGAGTATATACGGTACTTGATGTATTTGATTTACAAAACTTATTGTCACAGAGTTGACTGCGCTCCAGACCAACGCAAACCTGGAAGATCAGATATCACCAAACATCGCAGGGCTCAGAGAAGCAGCTGCAGCCTGCAAATTAGGTGAATTAATAAATTAAATGTAGCCAGGTAATTTTCTTGGTGATGTGCGGCCCCTGAATGACGGTAGAAATTTCCAAATGTCCCCCCCCGGTAGGAAAAAGGTTCCCCATCCCTGTACAGGGAAATAAATAACAGCATCAATATTATTCTGCCTCATGTGGCATTTATTGTTCATATCCCTCCTCAGCTCAGTTACAGAACAGTGTATAGGAAGAGAATAATGTGTGATTGGTGAGAACAAGGTGCAGAAGGTGAGTTTTTCCAATAGTGGGTGGTGAAACTATGGAAGGTTTGAGGGGTGGAGGCGGAGCTTGGGTGGAGGTGGAGCCTGGGTGGAGGTGGAGCTTGGTGGAGGCGGAGATGGGATGGAGTCTCAGGGGGTCCCCAAAATTTTGCCAATCAGGGGCCCCGAAATTCCTAGTGGCAGCCCTGCCCATAATCTTGCATTAGTTGCACTGGAATTTTTTCTGGATAAAACCTCTCTTTTTTCATTGGATTTGAACCAGTTTATTCTTATGTCAGTTAAACATCTTTTAACCACTAATTTTTTCAGGTTTGATAATAATTATTAATTACAATTATGTGGTTGCCCTATGGGGGCGGGCTTCTCCCCATCCTATTAATTTATCACTGGGTGAATTTATTAGGGCAAAGCGATCTTGCTTTGAACAGTCTTCCTTTATGCCGGAAGCAAAAGTTATCTGTAGCCGTTTGGAGGAACGCAGGTATAAACCGGCCTGTCTAAATAGGGCATTGAATAAAGTCCATTCTAAGTCTAGGGTTTCTTTACTGGATGAAAGAGGATGTAATGATACTGATTCTTGACTACAGGTGCCAGCATTTTCTACCAGCTATAGTACTGATTACACTGCAATAGTAAATGCCATACATAGGAATATACCCATTTTATACCAAGACCCCATAGTGCGTAATATCATAAAACAAGGATATCGCTGTGTTCCAAAAAAGTCATTGAGCTTAGGTAACATATTATCACCCACGAAATTTAAGAGTAATACCCGTTCACCATCATGGCTCAATGTAGTAGGTAATTACAGATGTGGAGGTTCCAGGTGTAATCTATGCCAATATAATAATAATAATATTTATTCATTTATATAGCGCTATTAATTCCATAGCACTTTACATACATTTGCAAGTATGGGCCCCTCTAGGGGCTCACAATCTATACATCCTATCAGTATGTCTTTGCAATGCGGGAGGAAACCAGAGTGCCCGGAGGAAACCCACGCAAACACAGGGAGAACATACAAACTCCTTGCAGATGTTGTCCTTAGTGTCCTTGGTGGGAATATATGAAGACAACTAAAGGCCACTTCACACACACAGATATCTGAGTCCAATATCTGAACAGATCTCTGGTTGCAGTGAAATCATGGATACATTGCTCCATTTTGTGGCTGTGTACAACATGGAGCAATGTATCCATGATTTCACTGCAACCAGAGATCTGTTCAGATATTGGACTCAGATATCTGTGTGTGTGAAGTGGCCTTAAGACCTTTAAGAATAGATCTTCGGGATGTAATTATGACATTCGTACCTATATTAACTGTAATACATCCCATGTAATATACTTGGCATAATGCGATCTATGCCATAAGGACTATGTGGGTTGTACCATCAGAAACATTAAAAAACGTATTGCAGAACATATTGATTCTGCCAATCCAGAGTCAAGAGCTAGCATGAGGGGTATGTCCAGCCTTTCACGCCATTTTTAGAGGTACACAGGGGTGATATGAACAGTTTGATTATTACAGGTATTGAAAAAGTAAAAAGTTCAAAAAGGGGCGGGGACAAGGAACGACAGTTCCTAGAGCGAGAAGCCCATTGGATAATTACTTTAGATCACCGCACTGATTTGTTATACTTTTACTAATGATTTATATTTATCATCCATGTCAAATATCCGTACTCACATACTTTAAATTTATTCTCACAGTTTAAAAACAGGTCTTTGTGGATAAGAAATAAAGATAAATATCTCTGATATGTGTATTTCAGGAAATATGCAATATTTGCACTGTAGATCATCAACTGTTTGTTGCATGGAATATTTATGTTTTTTGTAACAATGGACATTTTGAGTGATGTATTTATTTGCATTACTGATCTTTATGCAATTGAAAGCTGGCATCTGGCATTTTAGATGTTAATTTCAATGGGTGTGTCTTCAGCCCACACTATGCTAATCGTAATGATTTTCACCTGTGTGCATTTTTTGTATGTTTTCTCACTATTTATAAGTGTGATTTATGTCAAAACTTTTATGCTGTTGACAAAGGACTCTTGTCCGAAATGCGCCAGTGGTTCGGTGGGACTGCCGTCCCATGGAATTTATTTTATAGTTTGATGCACAAATAAAAACATTTCAAGACATTGGAGACGTGGTCAGGTGCTGGATTATTGTACTTCATTATCGTGGATTGCATTGGGAGTCCATCAGTGCACCAGCGGCTGTGGTTATTCCGGTGAAGCATTTTCCTTCCTCTTTCCCCTCCCTGAGGAGATGACTGATCCTGTGCCTGATCACATGACTAAAATGAAGGTCCTGGAAGGCCTTGCAGCTGCTCAACAGCTGCAGTCTCAACGTAGCTCAGAGTGGCTCCTCTTTCCTGCTCTGCACCGATCAAGAACTGCAAGATGTGGTAATGTATAGTATGTGTGTAAGTAATTGCGTCTGTTGCAGAGCTGTGTATGTGCATGTAGTGCCAATGTAGCATGGTTGTGTGTGTCTGTATGTTCAGATATTGTGCATGTAGTAAGCTGTATGTGTATCTATGTGCATGTAGGCTGCATTTAATTGAACTGTGCGTGTGTAGTGTGCATGTAGCAGAGCTGTGTGTAGTTTGCATGTAGCAGAGCTGCGTGTGTTTATATGTTCATGTAGTGTGCATGACTCACCGCGGCCGGGTCTTCACGTCGCAGGCGTTTTCTTGTCCCTATCACGGTTCCGCGCCTGCGGCTGTGGGGTCTGGTGGTCCAGATTCAATAAGGGTTGGCTGAACAGTAAGGGTTAATTCTTGTCGTGACGCCACCTGCGGGAATTCCGGTGATTTCCCCGGCGCTGCTTGGGCCTCCGGGGGATGTTTGGGAGCAAGATGGGACACTCCGCACAGGATGAGCGGGAGTCCCCGGAGCCAGGAGCTGCACTTGATGTTGTGAGGCAGCTTAGTTACTCTTAGCATGTGGAGTTAAACAGTTCTGAAGAAATACAGACACCAGTGCTCTCTGTAACGGGTCTTTTACTGCAACCGGTAGATGATACAGGGTATACAGGTAACGGGTAACGGACTGGGTGGACTCAGCAATGACCGGTGTTGTTTCAGAACTCCGCGGTGTTCCTCCGTTCTAGTTCTAGATGGGTTGCCGATGTCGCCTTAGTGTGCCAAGTTCGGGTACAAGGGGGCTACTTCAATTTCCCTGCCGGTGTATACAGCCCAGTGTGAGGGGAGCCAGATTCCTTTCTGTGGGTACTCCGCTGGCAAGACGGCTCTAAATGCGGCTGCGGTGGGGTGCTCCTATAGAGCGGTCCCTCCACTCTTGGTTTGCTTAGCAGTGGTGAACAACTTTCTAGCTTCGGAACCAGTGATCCGGTTGTGGATGGGCACGGGTGTATTTTGACCCGTTAGATGTTCAGCCAGGTTCCGGTTGTTGGGCACCGGGTAATGGCGCCAACCGGTAGGTGGTCTGCAGGGCTGCACGGACCTGTGCAGAGCCCTCTTCTCCTACGTTCCTCCCCGACCACTTCTTTCTCCTTCTTCTACATTCTCCTACACACTACTCCTACACTCCGCCCACCAAGACCTGATTGGCCCTCTATTCTGATGGTGCATGTAGGGTATGGAGCTCTGAGGTTAACCATATCATTACTGAGTCGGAGAATATTGCATCTTCAGTCAGGGATGCAATACCCTCTTGTGACGCACTGGTTGCGGGGCGCCACATGCATGTAACAGAAATCTGTATGTCTATATGTTCATGCAGCAGAGCTGTATGTGTCTATATGTGGATGTAGCAGAGCTGTATGTGTGTCTATAGTGTGCAAGTAGTGTGCATGTAACAGAGCTGTGTGAGTCAGTATGTTCATGTAGTAGAGCTGTGTGTCTATATGTGCATGTAGTGTGCATGTAACAGACCTGTGTTTGTCTATGTGATTTATTGATTATAGATTTATTATTATTTATATTATTGAACCCTAGTACATTAAAATTACTAATAATGAGCCCTCCCTTTTACTCCACCAGGGAAGTTTTAATTAGCAGGAAGAATGTTTTTTCCTATTTTCTTTTGTCTAAACCTGGGGTGCGGTTATAATTTATATAACTTATCACTACTAAACCTGGGGTGTGGCTTAAGGTGCGGACAAGCGGCAGCAGTGGAGGGAGGGCGGAGTGTTAAACGTCTCACTGAGACTCTTTCATTCAGGGACCACAAAAATGTGGAGTTGGCCCTGAGGTAAACCTCTGTTCAATTCCTATTGTGCTGCGGAGAAGCTCCAGAACTGTTGAATGGCCGATTAATAGTTAACACTTTATTCAGGTGAGCTGGAGATCCAAAATCTCTGACTATGTATATGCACCACGCACCTAAGACTTCAAGACTACTGTACATACATTCATCTGTAGGAGAGGTACCAGCCATGAAAAATGTTTTATTTTGTCCTCGGTTGTATTCCTAGTTGCATTCTGGTTGCTTCTGTTTTTTTAGCTGAAGCAGGTAGAGTGTCTGAACTTTTTGTTTATCCATTGATTCATAGCAAATCTGAAAAGTTGATGAAACTCAGATGGACTGCACGCCCTCCTGACACTTTGACTGACAGGCAGCATTGCAGTGCATCAGTCACAATGTACTGAGCAGTGATTCTTGCCATGTGGCTGAAGGCCAGCGGCTTCCTGGAAGAATAAAGTTTATTTTCTCCCATGTGCCGCACTTTCAGTACAACAGCCGGGTACTTCATAATGCTATTAACCTTCAGAATTGCCCTATATTTGCAAACTAACAAACTAGCATTATAAAACATGGCAAGATCTCTTTAAAAATCTGTTCTGAATGTTTGTAACTTTTTTTTTTCACATAAACACGAAGTATTTCCTTCTAATGTTACCACTAATGGCCACTTTACACGCGGCAACAGGTAGATAGAAAACGGCAGGTGTCGGAGACAATTGTACCTTTTACCTTCAAAACATCTTAAAGTGGCTGCGTGTAATTCAGGTATCTGAAAGGTGTTTTGAAGGTAAAAGGTACAATTGTCTCCGACACCTGCCGTTTTCTATCTACCTGTTGCCGCGTATAAAGTGGCCATAAGATATAATAGAATGTGTAATGAGAGATATCCAGAATTCCATGAATAAGAAAACTCTCTCAAACATAACTACACAAAGTGACATATCAAATTTGAAGAATAGAGTGACATTCTGAAGTCACTGAGCTGTAAAATTGGCAAAAATATTCTCAAAATGATCAAATATGTGTTTTATATTTCAACTTTTTGTGCAGATGGACTTTCCACTTAAAGTAGTTTCTTAGCTTGTTACTTCATAATCCCATACTACCATTTAACCTCTCCCTTTCTTTACGATACCTGACTCTCTATATTGTCCAAATTATCCATTTTTCCTTTTACACCTCCTTTTTATCAATATCTATGATTCTTTATTTCCCTTAGTCTTAAAAGGACTCGCCACCAGGTAAGAAGAAAATTAATTATGTTTGATAACTATTCCCAATTATTAGACTTTTTTGTTTTAATTAAATTTGCCATATTGTATCAGAGGTACAGGCCTTTTTATTTTGTGGTCTTTATCGCGAGGGCATTGCTCACAAGGTAATTAAGTAACACTGCCTAAAAACACACCCTAAAATGAATATTGTGAGCCAATTTCCAATTATAAAGACTGTAAAAACTAGTATTAACCCCTTAAGGACCGAGTCACTTTGCAGCTTAATGACCAGACCATTTTTTGTAATTCTGACCACTCTCCCTTTATGAGGTAATATCTCTGGAACGCTTCAACGGATCCTAGCGATTCTGAGATTGTTTTTTCGTGACATATTGGGCTTTATGTTAGTATTAAATTTAGGTCGATAATTTTTGCGTTTATTTGTGAAAAAATAAAAAATTTGGCAAAATTTTTGAAAATTTAGCAATTTTCAAATTTTTAATTTTTATTCTGCTAAACCAGAGAGTTATGTGCCACAAAATAGTTAATAAATAACATGTCCCACATGTCTACTTCACATCAGCACAATTTTGGAAGAAAAAAAAAAATTTGTTAGGACGTTATAAGGGTTCAAAGTTCATCAGCAATTATTCATTTTTCCAGCAAAATTTACAAAACCAATTTTTTAGTGACCACATCACATTTGAAGTCCCTTTGAGGGGTGTACATGACAGAAAACACCCAAAAGTGACACCATTCCAAAAACTGCACCCCTCAAGCTACTCAAAACTATATTGAAGAAGATTATTAACCCTTCAGGTGCTTCACAGGAACTAAAATAATGTTGAAGGAAAAAATGGACATTTTAATTTTTGTAACAAAAATGTTCTTTTAGCCTCAATTTTTTCATTTTCACATGGGCAACAGGATAAAATGCATCCTAAAATTTGTTGGGCAATTTCTCCTGAGTACACCGATGCCTCATATGTGGTCATAAACCACTGTTTGGGCGCACGGCAGGGCTCAGAAGGGAAGGAGCGCAATTTGAATTTTAGAGCCAATTTTCCGTTCAAAAAGTAAAATGGCGCTCCTTCACTTCTGAGCCCTGCCGTGCGCCCAAACAGTGGTTTATGACCACATATAAGGTATCGGTGTACTCAGGAGAAATTGCCCAACAAATTTTGGGATGTATTTTATCCCTTTGCCCATGTGAAACTGAAAAAATGTAGGCAAAAAGAATTTTTTTGTGAAAAAAAAGTGTTTTTTTAATTTTTATGAATGAATTTGTGAAGCATCTGGGGGTTCAAAGTGCTCACTATGCATCTAGATACCTTCCTTAGGGGGTCTAGTTTCCAAAATGGGGTCATTTGTGGGGGAGCTCCAATGTGGAGACACACAGGGACCCTCCATACGCGACATGGTGTCCGCTAACAATTTGAATGGAAAATGAGCTCAAATTGTTAGCGGACACGTCGCGTTTGGAGGGTCCCTGTGTATCTCCACATTGGAGCTCCCCCACAAGTGACCCCATTTTGGAAACTAGACCCCCGAAGGAACGTATCTAGATGCATAGTGAGCACTTTGAACCCCCATATGCTTCAGAAATTCATCCGTAAAAATGAAAAAGCACTTTTTTTTCCACTAAAAATTATTTTTTCATTATTACGGATCAATTTGTGAAGCATCTGGGGGTTCAAAGTGCTCACTATGTACCTAGATATGTTCCTTTGGGGGTCTAGTTTCCAAAATAGGGTCACTTGTGGGGGAGCTCCAATGTGGAGACACACAGGGACCCTCCAAACGCGACATGGTGTCCGCTAACAATTTGAGCTCATTTTCCATTCAAATTGTTAGCGGACACCATGTCGCGTTTGGAGGGTCCCCGTGTGTCTCCACATTGGAGCTCCCCCACCAGTGACCCCATTTTGGAAACTACACCCCCAAAGGAACATATCTAGATGCATAGTGAGCACTTTCTACCCCCAGGTGCTTCACAAATTGATCTGTAAAAATGAAAAAAGAAAATTTGTGTGGAAAAAAAAAGTGCTTTTTCATTTTTATTGATGAATTTGTGAAGCATCTGGGGGTTCAAAGTGCTCACTATGCATCTAGATATGTTCCTTAGGGGGTCTAGTTTCCGAAATGGGGTCACCTGTGGGGGAGCTCCAATGTGGAGACACACCGGGGCCCTCCAAACGCGACATGGTGTCCGCTAACAATTTGAATGGAAAATGAGCTCAAATTGTTAGCTGACACCATGTCGCGTTTGGAGGGTCCCTGTGTGTCTCCGCATTGGAGCTCCCCCACAAGTGACCCCATTTTGGAAACTAGACCCCCAAAGGAACATATCTAGATGCATAGTGAGTACTTTGAACCCCCAGATGCTTCACAAATTGATCCATAATAATGAAAAAATAAATTTTTTGTGGGAAAAAAAAGTGCTTTTTCATTTTTACGGATGAATTTCTGAAGCATATGGGGGTTCAAAGTGCTCACTATGCATCTAGATACGTTCCTTAGGGGGTCTAGTTTCCAAAATGGGGTCACTTGTGGGGGAGCTCCAATGTGGAGACACACGGGGACCCTCCAAACGCGACATGGTGTCCGCTAACAATTTGAATGGAAAATGAGCTCAATTTGTTAGCGGACACCATGTCGCGTTTGGAGGGTCCCCATGTGTCTCCACATTGGAGCTCTCCCACAAGTGACCCCATTTTGGAAACTAGACCCCAAAGGAACGTATCTAGATGCATAGTGAGCACTTTGAACCCCCAGGTGCTTCAGAAATTCATCCGTAAAAATGAAAAAGCACTTTTTTTCCACAAATAATTTCTTTTTTCATTATTACGGATCAATTTGTGAAGCATCTGGGGGTTCAAAGTGCTCACTATGCATCTAGATATAATCCTTTGGGGGTCTAGTTTCCAAAATGGGGTCACTTGTGGGGGAGCTCCAATGTGGAGACACACAGGGGCTCTCCATACGCGACATGGTGTCCGCTAACAATTGGAAATGTTAGCGGACACCTTGTAGGATATGAAGAGCCCCTATGTGCCTAAACATTGGAGCTCCCCCACAAGTGACCCCATTTTGGAAACTAGACCCCCAAAGGAACGTATCTAGATGCATAGTGAGCACTTTGAACCCCAGGTGCTTCAGAAATTCATCCGTAAAAATGAAAAAAGCACTTTTTTCCCACAAATAATTTCTTTTTTCATTATTACGGATCAATTTGTGAAGCATCTGGGGGTTCAAAGTGCTCACTATGCATCTAGATATAATCCTTTGGGGGTCTAGTTTCCAAAATGGGGTCACTTGTGGGGGAGCTCCAATGTGGAGACACACAGGGGCTCTCCATACGCGACATGGTGTCCGCTAACAATTGGAATTGTTAGCGGACACCTTGTAGGATATGAAGAGCCCCTATGTGCCTAAACATTGGAGCTCCCCCACAAGTGACCCCATTTTGGAAACTAGACCACCCAAGGAACGTATCTAGATGCATAGTGAGCACTTTGAACCCCCAGGTGCTTCACAAATTGATCCGTAAAAATGAAAAAAGAAACTTTTTGTGGGAAAAAACGTGCTTTTTCATTTTTATGGATGAATTTGTGAAGCATCTGGGAGTTCAAAGTACTCACTATGCATCTAGATACGTTCCTTCGGGGGTCTAGTTTCCAAAATGGGGTCACTTGTGGGGGAGCTCCAATGTTCAGGCACACAGGGAGGGGCTCTCCATACCCGACATGGTTTCCGCTATCAATTGGAGCTAATTTTCTATTGAAATTGTTAGCGGACACTATGTCGCATATGGAGAACCCGTGTGCCACCAGCACAAGGGCAACTGGTAGAGTTGGGGTACAGCACCAGAAAATGCCGCCTCTAATGAATGCGCTATTTTCTTGGGTGGCTGTGGGTTGAAATTTGCAGCGTGGGGGACCCACAACATTTGAGTCTCTCCACGCTGAGGATTCCAGTCAGCCAGCTACCAAGTTGTACATGGCTGGCTACAAATACAGCGAAGGCTTTATTTTATTTCTAGAACTAATTCTAGAAAAAAAAATGACGTAGGGCTCCGCCATATTTTTGGTCCAGCCAGGTACAACTTGGCAGCTACAGACTGCCAGCAACCCCCAGCTGCCTCGTTGTACCTGGCTGCAACCAAAAATACAGCAAAGCCCATTTTTTTTTATTTCTAGAACTAATTCTAGAAAAAAAAATGACGTAGGGCTCCGCCATATTTTTGGTCCAGCCAGGTACAACTTGGCAGCTACAGACTGCCAGCAACCCCCAGCTGCCTCGTTGTACCTGGCTGCAACCAAAAATACAGTGAAGCCCATTTTTTTTCATTTCTAGAACTAATTCTAGAAAAAAAAATGACGTAGGGCTCCGCCATATTTTTGGCCCAGCCAGGTACAACTAGGCAGCTGGGGGCTGGAATCCTCAGCATGGAAAGGCCCAAGCGTTCTGGGCCCCCCATGCTGCGAATTGCAGCCCGCAGCCGCTCCAGAAAATGGCGCATTCATTGAAGCGCCATTTTCTGGCGCTGTACCCATGCTCTTCCAGTTGCCCTGGTGCCGGTGGCGAACTGGGTAATAAAGGGGTTAATGCCAGCTTTTTATTGGCAGCTGGCACTAAGCCCGAGATTCATAATATAGGGCCAATGTTAGACCCGCCATTAGGAATCTCTGGTAAATAGTCAGAAAATACACACATAGAAAAATCTTTTTATTTGAAAAAAAAAACACAAACAAAATTCGGACTCCATCTTTATTATGAAGATCCGACGTAGTCCACAACGAAGGTCCCACGACGCTCGATTGCCTCCGACGTAGTCCACAACGAAGGTCCCACGACGCTCGATCGCCTCTGCTCAATCCAGAGACTGCAGCAAGGGATCAAGTGTCCTCTTCCTACAGTCTCAGGGGTCAGAGTTATGGTGCACTGTATGACAATGATCAGTTATACAGTGCACCATGACTATGATCCCAGAGACTATAACAAGAGGACACTTGATCCCTTGTTGCACCCATCCATCCATCTATGCACCCATCATCCACGCACGCACATCCACGTATGCACATCCACGCATGCACACAACCACGCACGCACATCCACGCATGCACACATCCACGCACGCATGCTGACATCCACGTACATCCACACACACATCCACGTACATCCACATCCACGTACGCACACTTCCACGCACGCACATTCACACACGCACATCCACGTACGCACATCCACGCACGCACATCCACGTACGCACATCCACGTACGCACATCCACGTACGCACATCCACGTACGCACATCCACGCATGCACACAACCACGCACACACATCCACACATGCATATCCACGTACGCACATCCACGTACGCACATCCACGTACGCACATCCACGTGCTGACATCCACGCATGCACACAACCACGCACACACATCCACACAAGCACATCCACGCACGCACACATCCATCCATCCATCCACCCATCCATCCATCCACCCACCCATCCATCCATCCATCCATCCACCCATCCATCCACCCATCCATCCATCCATCCATCCATCCATCCATTCATTCATTCTTTCATTCATTCTTTCATTCATTCTTTCATTCATTCATACTTACCCAGCGATGAGGAGGAGGAGCCCCTGAGAAGAGGAGGAGCCACACTGCAGAGGAGGCCCGACGGTGCGGGCGGGTGCACCGAGCGTGCAGCCCGCCGGGATAGGTGAGTGGGGCTGGGGACCGGGGACCGGGGGCTGGGGACCGGGACCAGCAGGGAGGAGGAGGAGGAGGAGGGGGCCCTGCAGCTTCGTCGGCGGGCGCACAAGCCCGCCGGCAGCCAAACAATGCAGGGTGGAGGGCGGGGATGGACGGGAGACAGGGGGGCTGCACAGGGGACGGGGACAGGACACAGGGGGCTCAGGGCACGAGGGGGGGCTACAGGACACGGGGAGCTGGACACAGGGGGCGGGGACCGCACACAGGAGGGGCTGCACAGGGGACGGGGACCGCACACAGGAGGGGCTGCACAGGGGACGGGGACAGGACACAGGAGGGGCTGCACAGGGGACGGGGACAGGACACAGGGGGCTCAGGACACAGGGGGGGGGCTACAGGACACAGGGGGAGCTGGACACAGGGGGCTGGGACAGGACACAGGGGGAGCTGGAGCATCAGCTCATGGCCGGCGGCTGCGGTGCAACCCGCCCGCAGATAAGAGTGATTGCGGTGGGGGAGGGGGGTGAAGGGGTTAACAGGGGTGCCCACACCTCTGCCCCTAACCCTTGGCTGTCACTGACAGCTTTTAGATTTGAGCTGTCACTGTTCGTTTAGGAGCAGTGACAGTTCAAAGCCATGACGAGTATACTCGTCATGATGCGGGAACTGACATCTTTTCATGACGAGTATACTCGTCATTAGTCGTTAAGGGGTTAAATAAGAAGGCTCCTATCTCTGGAACTGTAGGGCAGATTTATTTAACCCCTTCACCCCAGTGATTTTCTGTTTTTTGTTTTTCCCTCCCCTTCTTCCAAGAGCCATAACTGATTTATTTTTCCATCAATATGCTATAGACCTATAAGGGCTTGTGTTTTTGCGAGACAAGTTGTACTTTTGAATGACATAATTCATTTTACTATATAGTGTACTGGATAACAGGAAAAAATTCCAAGTGCAGTAAATTTGCAAAAGAAAAAGTCCAATTACACAACTGTTTTGTGTTTTTTATTCATCATATTCACTATATGGTAAAACTGACATTTCAGTATAATGACTCAGGTCGGTACGAGTTTGCAGATACCAAACATGTATACTTTTAAAAAGAAAAAGAATTGCACTTATAGCTCCATTTTCCGTGACCCGTAGCGTTCTTATTTTTTGGGAGATGGTGCTGTGTGATGGCTTATTATTTTGTGTCTTGAGCTGACATTTCAAAGGATACCATTTTTGGGTATATGCACTATTTTGATCACATGTTATTACATTTTATTGCAATGTTGTGGCAACCGAAAAAACATAATTTTGGCATTTGGATTCATTTTGCTGTTACTCAGTTTACAGATCTGATGAATTGATTTTATATTTTGATAGTTCGGACATTACTGAACATGGCAATACCAAATATTTGTTTTTAGTTTTTTTTATCGTTTTATTTTTAATGGAGAAAATAGAGAGTGATCTGAATTTTTTTATTTTTCAGATTTTTAAAAACTTTTTTTTTCACTTTTTCTTTATTTTACACAGCCCATTAGGGTGCCTCAGCACTGCACAGTTCTATTGCTTGTGTTGTGCAGAGAGATTCTTCAGCTTCAGCATCTCTCTGCACAGCACAAATGATCACTTTCTACCAGCGATGTCACTCGTAAATCACTGGCAGGAAGTGATTAATAACAGCATCCTAGGTCATCAGTTGACACCACGCTGTCATGGCAAAACATTGAGGCCCCGTGATCGCATCACAGGGCCACCAATGTAATCAGCTGACATGTGTGAGGGTAATGCAACCTCAGCACTTGAGCTTGCACCAAAGGAATGGAGCACGGCCAAGTACGTACATATATGCCCTTGATCATGAAGGACATATATGCCCTTTAAATCATAAAGTAAAAATAAACCTGAATACTCAGAAGGGCAGCATGAAAAGATTGAGAGAAAAAAAATAACAACCTTGTGACCTGATGACACATCTTAACTACCTCACCTTATTTATTCTTTCATATACTTACCTGAAGAAGTTTTGCAAACTCTGAGCATTTTGCTCCCCAGGAATTGGCAACAATTACAATAGTTGTGCAAAGTTGTAAAAATAATGTATGAGGTTGCAACTAAAGATGAGAATACGTTTCCGAACTAGGTTCACAAATTTCAGATTGGTACTATTGTTGATGATTTGGTTCGTGATCGGAAAACCTGAGCAATTTACAAAGAAATCTATGAAAACAGCTTTATTCAGGGAGAAAATTAGAAATTTTAAAATGGCCCCCAAACCTTTCTTGAAGGTGTGAGGTATGGAAATGTAAGACACTGCACACTCAACTGTAGAACAGGGCTGGGCAACTTGAGTCCTCAAGGGCTGCAAACAGTTAATGTTTTCAGGATTTCCTTAGCATTGCACAAGGTATTGGAATCATCACCTGCACAGGTGAATAAATTACCACCTGTGCAATGCTATGGAAATCCTGAAAACATGCACTGTTTGCAGTCCTTGAGTGCTGTAGTTGCCCACCCCTTCCTTGGAAGTCTCTGTGGAGGTAACCAGGGGCAAGAGAAATCATCAAGCCCTTCCACGACAAATGTGTCTCTTCCTGGACCCTCTTACAAGCATATAGGTGGTCATGCTCACAGAAAGCATCCTCCATATGCTGTGAGAGCAGGCACATAGGCACTAGTGACAGTGTGACAAGAGATGCTGTCACAAAGATTACTGCAGTTCAGACTCGAGGGATCACACAGAAGCTATCCCACAAGTTGGAACTGCACTGCACTCTCTGACATCACCGCTCCTCACATGCACTGTCTCATTATACCGGCGAGATATGCCCACTACATCTTGCACAATATCGCGGCTCTCATGAGCCAGCTAGTTTTACTAATACTGATGCCACTGAGTTATCTCAGGTCACACAGTGGGATTCCATGCTATGTGATACCCTCAGTGTAGCTTGAGACAACCTCAGTAAAGTCACAGCTTTCACAATTGCCCAGAGCTGTGCACTGCCTGCTGTCCCACCATATGGGGGATGCAGTAACTGATCTTGTTTCCCATATGCTAGGACTACTCAGGATTTATTTGGGATTCATTTTTACTTTTCTATTCAAATTGTTTTTACATGCTTATTTTGTTGTTGGGTGGAATGGGAGACTTTTAAAAGATGCATTTTAATGGAAAAAAATAGTAAAAGACTAGTGATGGGTGAACCCCCCAATACTCGGGATCGGCGGGGTCACCCAAATTTTTTGTAAAGTTCGAGCTTGGGGTCGGGGATAATGTGAGGGGTGGCATAGGAGGTATGTAAAAAAAGCATAAAATTATTAATAAACATTATAATCATACTTACCGTTCCCACGACGCATCCTCCCGTCTTGCTGGCTCCCGGCCGCTAATGCTTCCGGGGCCGCTCATTAATTTCTGGGATTATTCACTGCACTATCAGCGCTCAGCTTTTTCCGGCCAGCGTCGGCAGTGTTCGTGCGGTGACCTCAGGGTTCACCTGTGGTCATGGCCCGAGCTATCTGTCAAGGTACCTTTACACGCCGCGACGGCAGGCTGGATACATCCCGCTACAGGCTACAAATGTAGCTTGTAGCGCCAATGTAGCCCGTCGTAGCGGCGTCTGAAGACGTGACGATACAGCCGGCAACAGATACATCTGTTTCCTAGCTCTGCTCGAAAACTGATGGCTACAACGCCGATGGTAGCGAGCTGTATCGGCGTGTAAAGAAGCAACGGAAGGGAACTCGGGACAGCCTGCGATGCAGCTAAGGCGTGACCCTGGCTCCGTGTTACCGCGCCCCATGTGTGATCATTGGTGGAAGATGGTGCGTTGCGATTGGTTGTCGCCGCACAGGGCGGCATATTTAAGGAGCTGACGAGTCACACTACACAATTGCTCGAGCGTCAAATATTAATCAGCCTCCTGCGATGCCTGGCCAATCATGGTATTATTGCTTTGTCCTATCAGCGTACGGACGTCTCGTAATCCACAATTGTAGCACGCCTATGTGCTGTCCCTGCTGCACCAGGTACGCCCATAGTAGCTGGTTGTAGCGGTGTGTAAATGAGCTACAGCTGGCTACTTGAGACACCCGGCGATGTAGCTAGCTATAGATGTAGCGTGGCGTAGCGCATCTTGTCGCGGCGTGTAAAGGTGATGCGTTGACCGTTTGTAACCGTTTGAGCGTGCTCGTGCACGTGAAGTAGCGGGATGTATCCAGCCTGCCGTCGCGGCGTGTAAAGGTACCTTCACAGTTAGGTTCAGCCTGTTCTCGCTCTGGATAGACTTGTGTCTATGCAGAGCGATGTAGTAGTGCTGACATCGCTCTTTTGGACTACGTCGGACTGAAGATTGTTTTTTATAATAAAGATGGAGTCTTTACATTTTTTTTGGTTTTATTTCTAATATAAAAAAACACAGAGAAAAATATTTTAACACTTTACTAGAAACTCATGGTGATCATGTCTAATATTGGCATGACCCCATGAATTTCAGGCTTAGGGCCAGCTGAGAATACAAAGAACAATGCTGACGCCGGCCGGAAAAAGCCGAGCTCCAACAGTGCAGTGAATAATCCCGGAAGTTAATGAGCGGCCCCGGAAGTAGAAGCGGCCGCGATAGGAGACGGGAGGATGCGTATAATTATGTTTTTTATTTTATTCTTATACAGCCCCGGGCCCCAAACTAGCCCAAATTGTAACACAGGTTTCCCATGGAAACCCATGTTTGGGACCTTGTGACTGAAGTATGTATTCGGTACGGGTCCTGAGCTTTACAGTTCGGGTTCGCCCATCCCTATAAAAGAGAAGTTGGAGAGTTTATTTTGAAATAAAATATTTATTTGTGTGGCTATTTGTGTCCTTACTAACTTGGTTAGTAATGTTGGATATCTGATTGATGTTAGCCGACATTACCCAGCTGGCATCAACTCCAAATACTATTATCCTGTTTGCCAATGCACCAGGGCAGCGAGAGAGCCAGGGTGAAGCACCAGGAGTGGCACATGTAATGGTGGTGCCTTCTGGTGCAGCTGTGGCCTGCTATTTTTTTAAAGACGTTAAATCTTTTAGATTTTAAATTTGCTTGAGTTTTCAGTTGTTCAAGTGGATGGATGAATCGTTGGATAGATACATAGAAACAATAGATAGATAGAATAGATGGCTGGTAAGCAGTGGCGGATTATAATGAGGTCAATTTGGACAGTTGCCCCGGGCCCAAGGCTCTCAGAGGGCCCAGAGCCCCCCAGGGTAAATTGCCCCATTATAATCTGCCATTGTTTGCACCGCACTCCGCACCGCTGATGTGAATTTTCAGGTCACTGATGCCCCCGGCGCCACTGCTCCGCCCCCTTTCTTTCTCCTGCACGTCATGACGTGGATGTGCGGGCGGAAGCTGCAAAAAGAAGGCGGGTGCTGGAGGAGGCACACAGGAAGCCCGCCAAATATGCAATACCAAGAGGAGCTGAGCTGCTGGTTCTGCCACCGGCAGCTCAATCCACCACTGCTCACAGCCAGGGGTAGACTGGGCAGAGTGGCACCTGCCCCCCAGGTATGCCCCCAAGCAGATATGAAGGGCTGCCACATTGTTTGTAGACTTATAGGCAGGAGACCTGCACTGTACCTTTAAATGTGTACATGTGCCGGGCCGGCTGCATCACAGCTCAGCAGATACTGGCTGAGTTTCTGTACTCATGTCACCCTGTCTTCTGCCTGCCAGAGTGGAGCCTCAGTGGGATCAGTGGGGAAGGTCAGACATTGTTTCTCAGTTAGGATAGTAATAGGGCAGGAGGTTGTGTTTGTACAGTGAAGAGATTTCAGAACACTGCAAACTGCATGGTGTCACCAGCTGCTCTGCTGACGATCAGTGGGATTTATTGCAGCAGTTTAACCCTTCATGCAGGTCGGGGGTTGTGGTGTCAGTGTTGGGTCATCAGCTCCCACTCTGTATGAAGAGTCAAACTGTTGCCAGAAATCACGTTGTGACCTAGATGGACACAGCAAACCTAACAATACAGAGCTCTGCACAGGATTGATTCAGCATCACAGATTATATACACAGTCATCTATGATGTCCTGTAGCCAGGGTCCTGGTCAGTCCAGTCCAAACTTGGGCAAAATGCAACCAAATGGCTGAAAATACTGGCCAGAGGGTCACCTGGTGCTGACCACTACAGGTATCCCAACATCACTGCCAGTGGCGTAACTAGAGTCCGAACGGCCCCGGTGCGAAATTTGGACCTGGGCCCCCCTTCCCCCACGCGTCCACATTGGTCAGATGTATGGTCCCCATGTAACGTTCTAGATCATTATGTGCTAATGTCCCTCATCCTGCTATATATGGTTCTAAAAGGATGTGGTACAGCCCAAGGACATGGGATGCAAATCCATGTAAAGCGGTCGCAGGGGTCACGGGCGGCACGGGCCCCTGTACCTGCAGGTCTGGTCTCACTTGCGACCCCTGCGATCGCAGTAGTTACGCCACTGATCACTGCTCTCTGCATCCCTAGGATGAAGTGAGCAGAGGTTACACTGGTGGTGGATGAAGCCGATGGCTCCTTCTTCCACCAATCACCGTCTCTGACTGACAGCAGACGCAGTTACGTCACTTCATTACCTCAAACGATATATAGAGGCTTTGTGAGGGCTCATAGTGTTTATAGTGGCTATGTGGAGGTTCACACTGTATACAGGCAGCTTTGTGGAGGCTCACACTGTATACAGGGGGCTATATGGGTTCTCATACTTTATATAGAGGGACTGTGTGGAGGGCTCTATCTGCATATGGGGAGATACTCCTATCAGTATATTGTTTTATTCTGATCAGGGCCGCAGCATCCATGAGGCGACATGAAGTGTCAGCCTCAGGCGGCGAGCCCTGATGGTAGACATGGGGCGGCATCTTCAGGAGCGCCTGGTGGTAGTGCGGCCCCCTGCAGATGCCGCTCCTACAGTCCTGGCTGCTGGCGGGGCATCTGCCCCAGGCTCAGCAGACTCCTGCTGCAGCGGCAGCGGCCGCGCTCTCCAAACCCCCCCCCCCCCTCCAGTGTGGCAGTGTGAGCGGCCGCGGTCTCCACCCCCCCCCCCCCCCCCCCCCCCCCCCCCGTGCGGCTGTGTGAGCCGGCTGTGTGAGCCGGCTGTGTGAGCCGGCTGTGTGAGCCGGCTGTGTGAGCCGGCTGTGTGAGCCGGCTGTGTGAGCCGGCTGTGTGAGCCGGCTGTGTGAGCCGGCTGTGTGAGCCGGCTGTGTGAGCCGGCTGTGTGAGCCGGCTGTGTGAGCCGGCTTCATGCTTCACTGTGCCTCGCGCTGACAGGACCTGTGATGATGTCAAAGGAGGGGAGGAGTCAGGCGGGTCACATGATCAGCTCCTCAGTATGCAGCCAGGACTCCACCATGGTGCTGGATGAGGTGAAGTTTATGTGTGGGGCTGAGGATTTACAGTGTAAATTAATGTAGCAGAGCTGTGTATGTATGAGGTATATGGAGTGGAGCTGAGTGTTCAAGGTGTACAGAGCTGAGGTGCGTGTGTATGAGGTGTATGGAGTGAAGCTGTGTATGTACGAGGTGTGCGGAGCGGAATTGTGTGTGTACGAGGTGAACGGAGCGGAGCCGAGTGTGTACGAGGTGTACAGAGCGGAGCCCTGTGTGTACGAGGTGTACAGATTTGAGCTGTGTGTGTACGAGGTGTACGGAGCAGAGCCATGTGTGTACGAGGTGTACGGAGCAGAGCCGAGTGTGTACGAGGTGTACAGAGTGGAGCCGTGTGTGTACGAGGTGTACGGAGCAGAGCCGAGTGTGTATGAGGTGTACGGAGCAGAGCCGCGTGTGTACGAGGTGTACAGAGCGGAGGCGTGTGTGTTCGAGGTGTATAGAGTGAAGCCACGTGTGTACATTGTGGAGCTGAGAGTGTACAAGGTGTACGGAGCGGAGCCGCGTGTGTACGAGACGTACGGAGCGAAGCCGAGTGTGTACAAGGTGTATGGAGCAGAGCCGAGTGTGTACGAGGTGTACGGAGCGGAGCCGCGTGTGTACGAGACGTACGGAGCGAAGCCGAGTGTGTACAAGGTGTATGGAGCAGAGCCGAGAGTGTACAAGGTGTACGGAGCGGAGCCGAGTGTGTACGAGGTGTACGGAGCGGAGCCGCGTGTGTACGAGACGTACGGAGCGAAGCCGAGTGTGTACAAGGTGTATGGAGCAGAGCCGAGAGTGTACAAGGTGTACGGAGCGGAGCCGAGTGTGTATGAGGTGTACGGAGCGGAGCCGAGTGTGTACGAGGTGTACGGAGCGGAGCCCAGTGTGTACAAGGTGTACGGAGCGGAGCCGCGTGTGTACGAGGCATACGGAGCAGAGCCGTGTGTGCGAGGCTTTCGCAACGAAGCCCAGTGTGTACGAGGTGTACGAAGCGGCGCCACGTGTGTACGAAACGGAGCCACGTGTGTACGGTGTGTACAGAGTGAAGTCATGTGTACGAGGTGTACAGAGCAGAGCCACATGTGTACAACGTGGACGGAGCAGAGCCGCTTGTGTACGAGGTGTATGGAGCAGAGCCGCTTGTGTACGAGGTGTACGGAGCAGAGCCGTGTGTGTACGAGGTGTACAGAGCAGAGGCGTGTGTGTACGAGGTGTATAGAGTGAAGCCACGTGTGTACATTGTGGAGCTGAGAGTGTACAAGGTGTACAGAGCGGAGCCGCGTGTGTACGAGACGTACGGAGCGAAGCCGAGTGTGTACAAGGTGTATGGAGCAGAGCCGAGAGTGTACAAGGTGTACGGAGCGGAGCCGCGTGTGTATGAGGCGTACGGAGCAGAGCCGTGTGTGAGAGGCTTTCGCAGCGAAGCCCAGTGTATACGAGGTGTACGAAGCGGCGCCACGTGTGTACGAAACGGAGCCACGTGTGTACGGTGTGTACAGAGTGAAGTCATGTGTACGAGGTGTACAGAGCAGAGCCACATGTGTACAACGTGGACGGAGCAGAGCCGCTTGTGTACGAGGTGTATGGAGCAGAGCCGCTTGTGTACGAGGTGTACGGAGCAGAGCCGTGTGTGTACGAGGTGTACAGAGCGGAGGCGTGTGTGTACGAGGTGTATAGAGTGAAGCCACGTGTGTACATTGTGGAGCTGAGAGTGTACAAGGTGTACAGAGCGGAGCCGCGTGTGTACGAGACGTACGGAGCGAAGCCGAGTGTGTACAAGGTGTATGGAGCAGAGCCGAGAGTGTACAAGGTGTACGGAGCGGAGCCGCGTGTGTACGAGGCGTACGGAGCAGAGCCATGTGTGAGAGGCTTTCGCAGCGGAGCCCAGTGTCTACGAGGTGTACAAAGCAGCGCCACGTGTGTACGAAACGGAGCCACGTGTGTACGGTGTGTACAGAGTGAAGTCATATGTGTACGAGGTGTACAGAGCAGAGACACATGTGTACAACGTGTACGGAGCAGAGCCGCTTGTGTACGAGGTGTACGGAGCAGAGCCGCTTGTGTGCGAGGTGTATGGAGCAGAGCCGCTTGTGTACGAGGTGTACGGAGCAGAGCCGCTTGTGTATGAGGTGTACGGAGCAGAGCCGTGTGTGTACGAGTTGTACGGAGCAGAGCCGCTTGTGTACAAGGCGTACGTGGTGTACGGAGTTGAGTGTCGGCAGCATTCTTCTCCCAAGTCCTTGCCGCCGCTGTCCACCCCTCTGCAGCTCACCACGGCGGGGAACAATGATGTCATCACTTAGCGCCGCTGTGCTGAGACGTGCAGAGCTTCAGAGGAGATGCTGAGGAGAAGAGGTATTTACTTTTTTTTTAATAGTTTTTTTTAGTGAGTACACTGATGGGACACTATGTAATGTACAATATAATATAGGACAATGGGGGTGCAATATACTATATGGAGAACTATTGTGGCCCATTATATTATATGGAAGACTATGGGGGTGCATTATACTATAAGGAAGGCTATAGGGCATGCATTATACTATATGGAGGACTATGAGGGTGCATTATACTATATGGAGAACTATGAGGGTCCAATATGCTGTATGGAGAGCTATGGGGGTGCAGTATGCAATATGGGGGTGCATTATGCTATATGGAGGACTGTGGGGGTTCATTATGCTATATGGAGGACTGTGGGGTGCATTATACTATTTGGAGAACTGTGGAGGTGCATTAATCTATATGGAGGACTGTGGGGGTGATTATTCTATATGGAGGACTGTGGGGCTGCATTATTCTATATGGAGGACTGTGGGGTGCATTATACTACATGGAGGAGTGTGGGGGTGCATTATTTTATATCAAGTACTGTGGGGGTGAATTGTTCTCTATGGAGTTCTGTGGGGGTGCAATATGCTATTTGGAGGACTACGGGGTGTAATATACTATATGGAGGACTGTGGGGGTGCGTTTTTCTATATCGAGTACTGTGGGGGTGCATTCTATTTTATAGAAGACTATGGGGGTGCATAATATATGGAGGAATGCAGTATACTATTTGGAATACTATGGGGGTGTATTATATTATATGGAGCAAATTATACTGTTTGGAAGCCATTATAATATTTGGAGGGCTTGTGGGAGGCATGATAATACTTGGAGGCTACAAGGGAGCCTTTATACTTTATGAAGGGCTATTTGAGGGCTGTGTTGGGGGCCATTATACTGTACATAGGTCCATTTTACTACATGGAGGGCTGGGCGGCGGTCATAGTTTGGGATCATGCTGTACTGGGGTAGTTGCAGGAGGTGCAGTAGGGTCATCATACTGTGCGTGTGGAGGAATGCACTGTGGGGGATCATACAGTGTTTGTGGGGCACTTTTGTTGGCATCACACTTTAGAGGGGCAATTAAAGGGGAATCTAGGGGCTTCAGTAGGAGGAAAATTACTTTGTAAAGGCTGACATATTGTGAGAGATGTACCTATGTGACCCAGCCAAATATTGCTTTTGTTGGGGGGTGCCCAATTAGAACTTCTGCTATGGGGCCCTATGATCTCTATGATGCAGGGTGCATTGTCCCTCTGCTGCAGGACTGATTGGCCATAACTTAGGCTGGTTTCAGATTTGCATTTGTGTCTGCATGCGCAGGGCATGCAAACGCAGGGCAAACGCTGCCATACTGATGTGAACGCAGTGGAGATTCTCATCAGTATGGTGCTCGGCCAGCCAATCAGTGATCTCGACGGCGGCCGGGAGGCGGAGATCTGTGGCGGAGATCCTCCACCTCCCAGCCGCCGACGACGAAATTTCAATGTGATCTGCAGCGTTCCCCTGCGCCGCCATGCGGAGGACAGTGCGGATCCATTGAGATCCATGCATTGTTTGTGCACTCGCGGGCACTTGCTGATAAAACAAGCACCTGTGAACGCACAAAAAATGCAACATGTTGCATTTGGAGGGCGGAGGAGGGCGTATAAATTATGCGCATCCAAACGGAACCGTTCCCATGTTAAACATAGGAACGCAGCGTTTGGCTGCGTTTTGTTACGCTTGCGTTCCGAATGCAAATGTGAAACCACCCTTACACAACAGGCCCAGTGCTGCCCCTCGGTACATTCAGGCATCCAACCATCTTTCTCCTGAGCAGCGGTTGGTCGGTGGTGCTCTTCCCCCTTCCTGCTCCCATATCCTTTGCTCAGCCCAATAGGAAGGACCCTGTTATTAATTACATAAAGACAGCCCCGTGTTTGGCGCTTGTGATTGGCTAAGCAATTCGGGAGTAAGTGTGGTCTGTTGGATGGAGAAGAAGCGCCATTTTACCAACTTAGTGCAGTGGCGGCTTGTTGATGCTCAGACTGCAGGTCTTTACCTGTGTTGTATGGACGGTGCGGCATGGCGACTTGTCTGAATATTCAGTGCCAGGCAGCGGTCCAGAGTTTTGCAGGCGTGTGCCAGAGGTTGGCAATCAGTTCTGCCTGCAGGACCACGGCTCTGCCAGTTGTAATTATGTGTCTAAATGCTTGTGCCAAGCTGCCATTGCCATTAATGATTATTGTTCTGGATTCTTCTGTGTGGTTCTAGTATGTGCATGTGATGGCGCTGACATCTTTGTGTGGACATCTTTTTTTTCTGTTTCTGTAAACTAAAATGTCCACTATTTTGCTCATTTTTACAGGATAAATATAAATCTGTAGGAACCAGATTTATTTTTATCAATTAAAATTTTTTTCTTGCGGGTGGGGGAGGGGGGGCGCCGTTTTGCAGTTCGCCTCAGGCAGCAGAGAGGCTAGGTTCACCCCTGATTCTGATATATCCTTACTTCAGCTTTCACTTTTTCTATTTTATCTTCTTTGATTCATCATATGCTATCAGTGTATAATTACCTCCATTGGCTCTTATAGGCACCAATTGAATTCGTTTCCATTTTCATTATACTTTTGTATGTTGTTACATTCTACTCTAAGGTATTTTTGTACTCTTTGCCCCTGCATCTTTTTGACCACATCAGTTTGTACATATTTACCGTATGTACTTACTCAACAACTCCCTGATTTGAATCACTGTCCCATTCTAATGTATGTGGTATCTGATTTTTTACCGTCTCAATTTTTCTATAAACTATTACATGTTTTTATTTGAATCTTGGACTTCGGTTTATTTTCTTCCTTTCTTTTTGCTCTTTATATTGCCAATTTGTGCATTAGGCCTCACGATTATCCTGCATGCATTGATTTAAATGCACACAATTGCAATATTACTTTTATATCAATCTATTTGCAGTGTTTTATATTATCACTCTTTTCATTAGTCTGCAGCTGCTGTGCTGCTTGTGCTAGTCCTAAATTGACAACGGTAGATCAATGGATGTTTGTCAGGTTATAGTTTCAAATAGCAACTATTTTTCTGAAATAATCTGTTTCAGGTATATGATAATGACCCCCGTCACATGACCCCTGTCACATGACTCCCGTCACATGACCCCCGTCACATGACCGGGGGGCCCACCGAGACTGAACAGCCCCGGGCCCTGGCTACTCTTAATCCACCCCTGCTAGTAAGTATATAGATTTATAGATAGATGGAAAAAATAGATTCAGGGTACCTTTACACGCCGCTACTGGCGGGTGGCTACAACCGTCTTCACACGCCGCTACCACGGGGTGAATTGCCGGTGCAAGATACATTTCTCGCATGTATCTGGTTGTAGCCACCCGCCAGTAGCGGCGTGTAAAGGTACCTTTAGAGATAGATAGATGGAGATAGGTGGAGATATCGAAAGATGCATGTAACCTGATACTTGACCTTCTAGAACTAGTTTTAAAAAATAATTATTTCCTATTTGGGGATGATTATTACTTACAATGCAGAGGTACAGCAATGGGGGCCAGTATGGCCCCGGCCTATGCAAATACAGTAATGCGAGTGATTGAGGAGGACCTCGTCTATGTATCCCACCACTATGACTTTGTCGCCACGTGGTGGAGATACATAGACGATGTCTTCCTCATATGGACAGGTACTGAGGATGCAGTAAATGCATTTCATAGATACCTCAATGAGATAGATGAGACAATCAAATTTACTTTAGTCTGGTCTAAAACCTCGTTGCAATTTTTGGATGTAGAAATACTGTATCAGAATAATGAGTTTATAACTAAATTGTATGTGAAAGATACGGATAGGAATGACCTGCTACACTTTAGTAGCCAGCACCCGGGAAATACCCTTAAATCTATCCCGTTTAGTCAAATGACTAGGGTAAAAAAGATTGTGAATAGAGAAGAGGACCAGGAATTGACACTCAATGAAATGGTAACCAAATTCTCGGCAAGAGGATACCCTAAAAAATTACTGAGGGAGCAGAAGAATAAGGTGGTAAAACTAGCCAGGTCAGATATATTGGCAGAGAGAGAATCCACTAAACAACTAAGAAGGGTCCCATTTGTTTCAACGTATAGTGAGAAGAGTGGTGAAGTCGCTAACATAATACGGAAACATTGGGGTATGCTGGGGAGATGTTTGCCCCATGTGAGAGAATTTGGAGAACCACCACTGTTCTCATACAGACGTAACCAATGCCTGGGGGACAAACTTATACGGTCTGACATCGGGTCTATGAAGAAGGATGGACAGAAGTATATGACAGGTACAAAGCGATTAGGATGTTATCCCTGTCTCTCTTGTATCAATTGTAAACTAATGAACAAAGGTTCCCATTTCATACATCCCAAAACTGGAAAGCGGTATGAAATAAAACATTTTCTGACTTGCTCTTCGGAGTATGTCGTTTACCTCATAGAGTGTCCCTGTGCTCTATGGTATGTCGGGGAGACAACGTGGGATTTTAAGACACGTATTGCTCATCACCGACATACCATAAAGAAAAAGAGGAAAGACCTACCAAACCCCAAACATTTTCTAGAAATGGGTCACACAGAAAGAGATCTAAGGTTCCGGTTGATAGACACAATTCCCAAGCAGAGACGGGGAGGGGACCGACAGAAATTGTTATTAAAAAAAGAAATGGAATGGATACACAAACTGAACACATTGAGACCGAATGGCCTAAATGTTGACTACAAAATTCACAGCCTTATGTAGGATATAGCCACTGTTATACTGATCTTTTTCTAACTACTGTAACTAATAGATAAACAACAACTAAGATGTAATTTTATTCTGGAAATGTTTTTTTAAAGAAATATTTTCTTTTAATTCACAGATCGAGGGAACGGAAGATTCCATGAAATGCGGCTTGACTGTGACTATGTTGTTCTATCTGCAAATGATTTCACTGTGATAGCCAAATATGCCTTATTTGTATTATACCCCAATCTATGTAGCAATTGAATAAAGAAATACATTTACTTCTAATAAGTCCATTGTATGGAAATTTATTCTTGAAAATATTTGGGGTAAGTCACCCAAACAGAATGACACAACCTTGTGTTCATTTGTATGCAAATCAGCATACTTAACTGTGTAAAGTCCACCAGGGCGGTGACTATAGATATCTTCTCCCATATACAGTGCCTACAAGTAGTATTCAACCCCCTGCAGATTTAGGTGGTTTGATAAGATGCAAATAAGTTAGAGCCTTCAAACTGCAAACGAGAGTAGGATTTATTAACAGAAGCATAAATCTTACAAACCAAAACGTTATGTTGCTCAGTTGAATTTTAATAAATTTTAAACATAAAAGTGTGGGTCAATTATTATTCAACCCCTCAAACCACCAGCATTCTGTTTGGTCCCCCTAAAGTATTAAGAAGTAGTTCAGGCACAAAGAACAAATAGCTTCACATGTGTGAATTAATTATCTCTTTTGCCAGGCTTTTCTGACTATTTAAGACCCTCCCCAAACTTGTGAACAGCACTCATACATGGTCAACATGGGAAAGACAAAGGAGCATTCCAAGGCCATCAGAGACAAGATCGTGGAAGGTCACAAGGCTGGCAAGGGGTACAAAACCCTTTCCAAGGAGTTGGGCCTACCTGTCTCCACTGTTGGGAGCATCATCCGGAAGTGGAAGGCTTATGGAACTACTGTTAGCCTTCCACGGCCTGGACAGCCTTTGAAAGTTTCCTCCCGTGCTGAGGCCAGGCTTGTCCGAAGAGTCAAGGCTAACCCAAGGACAACAAGGAAGGAGCTCCGGGAAGATCTCATGGCAGTGGGGACATTGGTTTCAGTCAATACCATAAGTAACGTACTCCACCGCATTGGTCTCTGTTCCAGACGAGCCCGTAAGGTACCTTTACTTTCAAAGCGTCATGTCAAGGCTCGTCTACAGTTTGCTCATGATCACTTGGAGGACTCTGAGACAGACTGGTTCAAGGTTCTATGGTCTGATGAGACCAAGATCGAGATCTTTGGTGCCAACCACACACGTGACGTTTGGAGACTGGATGGCACTGCATACGACCCCAAGAATACCATCCCTACAGTCAAGCATGGTGGTGGCAGCATCATGCTGTGGGGCTGTTTCTCAGCCAAGGGGCCTGGCCATCTGGTCCGCATCCATGGGAAGATGGATAGCACGGCCTACCTGGAGATTTTGGCCAAGAACCTCCGCTCCTCCATCAAGGATCTTAAGATGGGTCGTAATTTCATCTTCCAACAAGACAACGACCCAAAGCACACAGCCAAGAAAACCAAGGTCTGGTTCAAGAGGGAAAAAATCAAGGTGTTGGAGTGGCCTAGTCAGTCTCCTGACCTTAACCCAATTGAAAACTTGTGGAAGGAGCTCAAGATTAAAGTCCACATGAGACACCCAAAGAACCTAGATAACTTGGAGAAGATCTGCATGGAGGAGTGGGCCAAGATAACTCCAGAGACCTGTGCCGGCCTGATCAGGTCTTATAAAAGACGATTATTAGCTGTAATTGCAAACAAGGGTTATTCCACAAAATATTAAACCTAGGGGTTGAATAATAATTGACCCACACTTTTATGTTTAAAATTTATTAAAATTCAACTGAGCAACATAACTTTTTGGTTTGTAAGATTTATGCTTCTGTTAATAAATCCTACTCTCGTTTGCAGTTTGAAGACTCCAACTTATTTGCATCTTATCAAACCAGCTAAATCTGCAGGGGGTTGAATACTACTTGTAGGCACTGTATGTGTAATATTGACATTTGGACTGAAATTGGTTCTCCAGGTTATTCCCTATAAGGGTTTGCCCAATGTTTACACTGATAGTGATTTGGGCAGTCCTGATCAAAGAAGTTGAAGTATATTAAGTTATTCTGCACTGTTATATGACTTGCTCCCCATATTATAGTAGAATCGCAAGTAGGACACGCTTCTGTGAAACTACATAGGAATCGCAGTAAGATAAATCGCTATATCCACTACTGCGGAGCTACGAGCGATTCCAAGATGGCGCCGGAGACTCTCGGTTGAGAGTACGCATGCGCGGTAACAGTATGGGGAGTAGTAAGTCTCATGAATACCAACGCGCACTCGCAATGAGTGTACTGGCGATCCCGGGACGTGAGATCGCGGGATTAGAGACGGGATGTTGCAAGATGGGATAAATGGTTTTTTTCACAGTGAGCATGCGCAGTGGAACAATAGGGACGCCGATATCACGATGGCGGCAGTCACGGGATACAGTTGCACCATGGAGTCTTCTGATTATGAGATAAGTGACATCTGTGTCTGGATTGGTACAATTAAGATGTAATGACATGTACTGTCTAAGATATGGCTGTTTACATTATATAATAAAGGGTACAGCACGATATGCACTTTATATTGAATATATTACCACTAGTGACATTGAGCACTATATTTATAAATGTTTTTTATGTATAACACTTTGTAATTGAATTATTGTAAGCCCCTTGCATGGGAGCTATATATATGTGAGCACTATGACTGTTTATCACTGCTTGAGAAAGGCTGGGTGCCGAAACGTTGCAGTCCTAGGACGATTAAAATCCACATGGGCAATTTGATGGAAGTGCTGCCTTTCATTTTTTCATCTCTATAATTACCGGTGAAGTGGTAGGAGGGCCTTGCACCCGTTGTGTACAACTGTGCTGTTTCGTTTTTCTTCTTTTTCTACCTTTAGAGATAGATAGATGTGAAACAGCTATATAATGTTCCACCTCATATATATTGTAAGCTTGCACACTTAAGTGCATTTCATGTTGCACTAAATGGTGTTTTAAGCCCAGTGCACATCTGAGCTGGGTTTTGCGTTTTAGACGCATTGCGTTTTCCATGCGTTTTAACCAAAAACGCTGTAAAATCGCATACATTTTTGCACCCATAGACTTACTTGCATTGTAAAAAACGCATACAAACGTGGTAAAAACGCATCAAAAACACAGGTGCATTTTAAACGCATGCGTTTTTACTAGGGATGAGAGAGTATAATCGCAAGTATTCGATACTCGGCGAGTAATGTGGTACTTGCGTTATTCGGAACATAGCGAGTATTTCACTACTCAACTCGCAATATTCGGAACTCCCGCCCAGCATTAGCCAATCACAGTAATGACACAGCCTTCTTGGCCACCCAGTTTCATATATGAGTCATAGCCTATGAGTGTGAGCAGCTGCTAGGGAGGTTGGGCTTGTGCAAATCGTCCAGAAATCCTCTGTAAAACCCAAAAGCTCTTGTGAGAGCTACCAGTATTGTAGTACTAGGCGATTGTAGTGAAGGGAAACAGGCAGAAGTGTTACAGTACCACATAGTACATTCAGCAATATTTCAGCTCTTCTCAGAGCTGAAAGTATAAGGTCAGGGAGTAGTGACAGTTTTCCCAGCTATTTATGGGGTCACATTTAAACCTGCAGGCCAATTTTTTTGCCATTGCAGTGCTGTTTTCACATCTAACAGCACACATGGTACTACACAACTGACACGCAGTCAGCACCACTGTCTTGTGTGGTGATTGGCGTGCGTAATCTCGCCTTAAACCTCAGGACAATTTTTTTGTGCCATTGCGGTGCTGGATTCATATCGAATAGCATGCATGGTACTGCACAACTGACACACAGTTAGCACTACTGTCTTGTGTGTTGACTGGTGTGCGTAATCTCGCCTTAAACCTCAGGGCAATTTTTTTGTGCCGTTGCATTGCTGTTTGTAAACACAAAGCAGTACTAGGTTGTAGTGCTACCTTCCACAAAGGACTCCTTGTTCCCCAATATCTGCATCTGAACATCTGTTGTGAAGGGACAGGGACATGGACGTGGACGTGGACTTGGGGTTGTCATTGATGCCCGACAAGCCACAGAGTCTGGGAGACCAAAGAAGGTTAATGCATCTATGTTTCTGGTGAAATTTCCCGGTCTGGAATATAAATGGGTCTGGAAGCCAGGAGAACAAGAGCAGACACTATCTTGGAAGGCTGATAAGGTTAAGTGTTGAGCCCCAGGCTTTGGGGTACTCGGGTATCAGGCTCAAGGGGTAGCGTTGCTGTGTCATGGGGAGTGGTGGCCACGCCTGATCCCGTGTCCTGGATGACACTTCAAAAAGGGATGCTATTTACAGGGGAAATATATACCGTTCACGTGACGCCACCTGTAGTTTCCGGTGATGAGTCACCAGTGCCATCACAGTCCACCGGAGGTGGATGAGATTGAGGCTAGGATGGCGGAGCCCTCTACAGGCAGGGCTGTTCCTCCGGGGCAGCGTTCCTGCAAAGGAACAGGTTGATGCAAGAAAACACAGGCAGAAGCAAAGTCACTTTCTCCCTACTGTTGACTTGTAGCAGCATCAGTTACAATTCACAGTTCAGCACTTAGATGTTACAAAAACAGGTAGCTTAACGGGTGGCTGCAAGTGGATCCCAGGTGGTCTGGTGGAACCCTTGGTGTACCTTCGTTAACTAACCTGTGTCTGTTCTTCCCCGCTTTGGATTGATCTATACCCAGTAGCTCCGTATAGGTAGTACTGGGAGTCCCCTCCCTCGTTGGTGAGGAAGCAGGCAGACTGCTCGGATGGCCGGGTGCTGCGGCTGATAAACGAACCACAGCAGCCTGTTGCCGACTGCAAAGCTGAACTCTGGCCAGTTCCTAAGGCCTGGCGTTCCCTTGGTGAACTGGAGTATCCCCTGGAGTATGGGCGCTCCACCATGAGGATCTCCCTTTCTCTCTAGGACCTGTACTTCTCTTGTTGGCCACCCTCTTTCAGGACCTCCTCAAGGTCCCTTCTTCTCTCCTCTGGTGCGGCTTGCAACCGCTCCGATTTGACGTTCCGCCTCATTCCACTTAATCTGAGCTTTCCTAAAACCTTTTCTTTTACTCCATCTCCTACTGGTCCCTCAGCCGAGAGACCTAAGGTCCAAAGACCTTGAAGCAAAGACTTTCTTGATCCCTCTAGAGGTGATTACATCCCCTCCTGGGTAACCTCCCAACCTATACTAATGTGGGAGTGCTGGGAATGAGTCCCACCCACCATCCTAGGGTCCACCTGCAGCTGGAGCTATTGCAATTCTTTTACGGGTGCAATACCCCTCTGTGACGCCTGCATTTGCGGGGCGCCACACTGGCAGCACCCAATTGTCCATGACCACACATTCTCCTGTTCATACAGAGAACGATAGGTCATCTTATTCTCAACCTGTTCCTAGTTCATCACTCTGTCAGGAGTCACAGAAAACATTTGACCCCAACCCTGGCCACTCCGAGGATCTGTTTAGTCCATATCCTTTCATTATTATTATTATTATTTATTTTTATAGCGCCATTAGTTCCATGGCGCTTTACATGTGTAAGGGCAGAACAAGGACGAGAACATAAATAACGATGAATAAATCAAAAAGGTACATTAGGGCAGAGATCCTGTCCACAAGGGCTCACAGTCTATAGGGGATGGGTGGGAGACAGTATGAGGAGGAGAGGTGAGATGGTGCAGCGGATTAGGTCTCAGTGTGTGTTATAGGCATGAAGAAAGAGGTGGCTCTTTAGGTTTTTCTTGAAGGTTTCCAGGGTAGGGGAGTGATGTGGTGTGGAAGAGAGTTCCAGAGTATGGCGGATGCACGAGAGGAGTCTTGTATGCGGTTGTTGGAGGTGGAGATGCAGGGGGAGAAGAGAAGGAGTTCTTGAGAAGAGCGCAGATTGCGTGAGGGGTGGTATCGAAAGACCAAGTCAGAGATGTATGGAGGGGACGGGTTGTGGATGGCCTTGTATGTCAGGGTTAGGATTTTGAACTGAGATCTCTGGGAAGTAGGAAGCTAGTGGAGTGCTTGGCGGAGGGGGAAGATGGGGGAGTAACGGGGCGACAGGTGGATGAGTCGGGCAGCGGAGTTGAGGATGGTTCGGAGAGGTGCAAGGGAGGAAGCGGGGAGGCCGGTGAACAGGAGGTTGCAGTAGTTGAGGCGGGAGATAATGAGGGCGTGGATAAGCGTTTGGGCAGTGTCATGGTCAAGGAAGGAGCGGATCTGTGAGATGTTTTTAAGCTGGAGGTGGCAGGAGGTAGTGAGGGCCTGGATGTGTGGCTTGAAGGAGAGGGCAGAGTCGAGGATTACACCGAGGCACTTGGCGTGGGGGACGGGTGAGAGTGTGCAGTCGTTGACAGTGATGGTTAGGTCAGGTAGGGGGAAGAGCGACTTGGGGGGAAGATGATGAACTCGGTTTTATTCATGTTGAGTTTGAGGAAACGAGCAGAGAAGGATGAGATGGCAGACAGGCAATGTGGGATTTTGGATAGCAGGGAGGTGATGTCAGGGCCGGAGAGGTACCGCTGGGTGTAGAGGTGGTATTGGAGGCCGTGAGACTCATTGAGTTGGCCTAGGCCGAAGGTGTAGATGGAGAAGAGTAAGGGTCCCAGGACTGTGCCTTGGGGAACTCCAACAGATAGGGGGTAGGGTGAGGAGGAGGTGTGGGAGTGGGTGACGCTGAAGGTCCAGTCTGTTAGGTACGAGGAGATCAAGGAGAGGGCTAGGTCAGTGATGCCAAGGGATTCTAGAATTTGAAGCAGGAGGGAGTGGTCGACTATGTCGAAGGCAGCAGACAGGTCGAGGAGGAGAAGGATGGAGTAGTGTCGCTTGCTCTTGGCAGTCAGCAGGTCGTTGGTGACTTTGGTTATGGCTGTTTCGGTGGAGTGGTGGGCTCGGAAACCGGATTGCAGGGGGTCAAAAAGGGAACATGACGAGAGATGGGAGGACAGTTCGGAGTAGACATGTTGCTCAAGCAATTTTGAGGCGAAGGGGAGGAGAGATATGGGACGATAGTTGGAGACTGTTGCGGGGTCAAGGGAGGGTTTTTTGAGGATGGGTGTGATCAGGGTATGTTTGAAGGATGAGGGGAAGACGCCGGTAGTAAGTGATATGTTGGAGAGATAGGTTAGGGTGGGGATAAGGACAGTGGTGAGGTTAGGGATGAGATGGGAGGGAGAGGGTCGAGGGCACAAGTGGTGAGGTGTGATCGTGCTAGAAGCGAGGAGAGGCGTACTTCAGTCATGAGGGAGAAGTTACTTTTGGTCGAGTGGGGTTGGGTGATAGAGAGGGAGGGCTGAGGGGATTGGGAATTACCTCTGGCCTCTCACTGCGCGACATTGAAGAGGATCGTGAGGAGGTATCATCTGTTCATGGCCAAATATTTGAAAACCTACAGCCAGAAGAAAGCCACTTTCATCCATGTGATATACAGGGTGAAAAGGTGGAGGCTGATAGTGATGATACACAGTTGCCATCTGGCCAGCCAACAATATCAACATGGAAGGAGGATGACATGGACGATTAGGTGGTCAATGATGAGACCACAGATCCAACCTAGACCGTTGGCACACATAGCCAGCACAGCAGCACAGAGGAAGAAGGTGGATATGTAGCACCAACAAAGGCACCAAGGGCTACTGGTTTGAGCAGACTTTGAAGCGTGTCAACTGTTGCCAAGAGCAATCCCTCTGTGCTCCAAGTCAAGGCATGGGTGCGTTCAGCCGCTGTCTGGAAATTTTTTCCAGATAGCCCTTCTGAACCAAATGTTGTCCACTCCAGCATCTGCCATATGAAGCTGAGCAGAGGCCAGAGCAAAGGCAACCAAAGCACCACCAGTATGTGAAAACACATGGCAGCCAAGCACCCAAGTCGATGGGTGGAACAACAGGGTACCAAATCAGTGTCTGCGGGTCAAACAACTGCCATGTCGCCTGTGATCCGTCCTTCCCAATCTGCTGGGCAGGAAGCAGGTGATTCTACCTCTTGCTGACAAGCTGCAGTTGCACAGACACAGGACACAACAAGCTCATCCACTTGTTTGTCCCAGCCAAGAGTCCAGTTTTCCGTGCCCCAGATCTAAAGTATGAAAGGAGGCGTAAATACCAAGACACACACCCACAAGCACAAATACTGAATGTGCACATTGCCAAGTTGCTAGCCGTGTAGATGCTGCTGTTTATGCTTGTGAGGATGCAGTCTTTCCGTGATCTGTTGGCTGTGCCCCACAATACTCGGTTCCCAGCCGGCACTATTTTTCTCGGTATGCCGTTCACGCGTTACATCAGCACGTCTTAAACAATCTAAAGCGTGCTCTCACCTACACCGTAACCGGGATGGTCCATCCTACAACAGACACGTGGACAAGTACTTGTCGACAGGGATGATAAATCTCTGTCATGGCACACTGGTTCAACCTGGTGGAGGGTGGGACAAAGTCTCAAACATTACTATCACATATTCTACCCACGCCACGAATAGCGGGACCAACCTCAATCAGGGTTGCCGCCTCATCATATATGTCCTGTCTCTCTTCTTCCTCCTCCTCCTCCTCCTCCTCATCATGCTGAATTACCCTCCACATCACTCCCAAGTTGGGAGCTGTGTAGCAGCGCATTGGCAAAGAGGCAACATGCTCTGCTGAAGCTCATCTACTTAGGTGAAACACCACACAGTGCAGCAGAGCTGTGGCAAGGAATAACACAACAGACCAATCAGTGGCTCTCCCCACTGCAGCTCCAACCCTGTCTGATTGTCTGCGATAATAGGCGTAAGTTGGTGGTGGCTTTAAAGCTTGGGAAGTTGGTACACATGCCATGCATGGCTCATGTGCTAAACCTAGTGGTACAGAAATTTATAAAAACATACCCTGACTTGCCGTACCTACTTGAGAAGGTGCGCCATATTTGTGCCCATTTCCGCCATTTCTCAACTGCTGTTGCCGGTCTTGCAGCGCTTCAAAAGCAATTTAATTTGCCAAACCACCGACTCATTTGCGACTTGCCAACGCGGTGGAACTCAACATAACCTATGTTGGGAAGGATAAGTGAACAGCAGAGGGCACTTGCTGAATACCAGCTTAAACATGCCCGTCAGACAGAGACTTAGCCAAGACACATAACAACTGTCAAGTGGGTGTGGATCGCTTACATTTGTGAGGTGCTTGATAACTTTGAGTACTGCACCAAGCTTGTGAGCGGTGATCAGGCTATTATCAGAGTAACTATCCCTATGCTATGTCTGCTGAAAGAATTGCTGCATAATCTAAAAATTGAATCTTTGAGTGCCCTGCAGCTGGGTATGGAGTAAGATTTCACAATGGGTGATACTACCCAGCCAATATCTGGCAAGATTAGGGGATGAAGATGACAAGGAAGATGAGGAGTGAGAGGACTTCTTTTACAGTGGTACCAAGGGAACCGCTCACATGGGACTCCCAACCCCAGCTTCATGTCTGTCCAGCATGTGTGGACTGAAGAGGAGGAGGTGATGGAGAGTCAGGTTGAGGAGATCATGGGTATTGTTCCTCCTTCTGGGGTCACAGAACATTTGCCTCTTTGCAGCTTGGCACCCATGGCACACTTCATATCTGTCTGTGCCAAGACCCTCACGTGATTCACATTTTCAACAGCAACCTATACTAGTTGGCCACCTTTCTAGAGCCATGGTGCAAGGATAAATTTCCTTTGCTACTGTTGCAGTCACCAAGGGGTTTCACAATTGAATCCTTCAAGAGGGCCATTGTCAATCATTGATGCTAGCATCAACCTCAGACACTGTTGTTAACAGAGGTACCAGCTCTTTGTAACAGCATGCATTAATGGGTAGAGACACGCCCAGCAGGTCCAAAAGAGGGGGTGGTAAAATGTCCACAAACTGGGCTATCTTCAATAAACGGATTCATGAGCAAGAGCTAGCTGGACCGGTAACAATGTCAAGGAGGGAAAAGTTCAACAAGATGGTCAATGACTATCTAAGTGACCATACCTGTGTCCTTCCTGACACTTCTGTTCTGTTTAATTACTGGGTATCCAAGATGCATAGTTGGCCAGACCACTTCTTATTTGCAAGGAGGTGCTGGCTAGCCCTAGTGTGATGTCAGAGCGTGTTTTTAGTGTCGCTGTGGCAATCATCACAGATAGACGCACACAACTGACTACAGAGAAAGCAGACAGGCTGACTCTGATAAACTTTAACAAGGACTGGATTTCGCAACAGTATTTAAGCCCTCCAGATGACAGCATCCCAACCTAAAGTCACCCAAAATGTTATTTTATTCAACTGGTGATCACGTCCATCCCTTCCCATACAAAACCCTTTTCTTCTTCTTACACATGTTTTGAACTCCTGCTTCTTACACATGTACCTCATGGTCAATAAGCTAAAAAGAATGTTCCGTTCATTAATATTTCCTATCGGAGGCACTTGTGATGAGACACTCCTTCCTTCATCAACCATAATACAGACCCTTGTTCTAATTTTTGGAGACACTATGGCTATGCCTGCACATTGGGCACTGGAACTATTGTGCTAGTAGTCCGAGCTTCATAATTGTTTGGCCCTTGAGGCCTGCTTCCTTCATCAACCATGATACAGACACTATGGCTATGCCTGCACAGTGGGCACTGAAAGAACTATGCTAGTAGTCCTAGGCCAGCTATATAAACTGTTTGGACCTAGAGGTCTGCTTCCTTCATCAACCATGATACATGATAATTTTTGGAGACACTATGGCTATGCCTGTGATCCACTCACCAGGGCCGTGGGGTACTTGGAACTGGGCCTTGTCATCGTCTGGGGCTGCAGAAGGTAATGATGTCATGACCCACCTCTGTGGTCCCGGGTAGTCTATGCAAGGGGAAAAGGGAAACAGTTTATGAAATGTCGTGATGCCACCCGTGGTTTGTGTCTATGGGTACCCACTGCTGCAGTTGGGACCTCCAGGGATGATGGGGTTAGCAGCTGGGATGTTGAGCCCTCCATGGGTAGGATTGGCCCCTAGGGCAACGAAGGTGTAGTACAAAGTTCTCAGTACCATCAGGCAGCCTCCTGCTGCTGGCTCACGGAATCAGTCTGTCTCCTCTCAGGCGCGGCAATCAGAGTCTCACACAGTGTCAACCGTGTTTAATTTCCTGCTTGGCAGATGGTTACAACACAGTCAAAACAGTAGCGGCTCCGGTGTCGTCTAGCAGCTAGGATGGTTCGTCTATGGCACCCCCTTTTGTGTTCCTTTTGGCCCTTTTCGGTCTGTTCCGCATGTTAGCTACAGTCCAGCAGTCACGGGCTTTTCTGTGGGTAAGTTCTTGAGTCTCCTAGCCCTAATACAAAGGCCTTCCTTTCACTGCACCGGAGGTTGGGTCTCAGGACATAAAGACCCAACACCCCGCCGGAGTTCGTGGTTGGGACATACAGCTGCCAGCCACTTCAGCAGAGCCGGCACTCTGGTTTCGGCCCGTCCCTCAGTGTCCCCGCTGACTCAGGCACACCTTGGAACCCCTCTGTCTTTCCTCAGTTCTCAGTCTGGGACCCGGGCTAGCTGATCGCTTGAAATATCTCAGTCTTTTTGAAAAAGCTAGCGGCTCGTTTCTGGCAGAGGACCGGGCATGGTGTCAAGGGCAGAGCGAGTGAGGCACCGGGCAGCGGGGAGGGAAGAGCCAGGCGAGGGGGGGGGGCATGCATCAGCTGAGTGATTGTATAAAAGCCGGTGGCAAAACAATCATGCGGCCATTTCAGCCTTTTCCTCAGCTCCCAGACAGCTTTTTTGGGTCCAGCAGACAATTACTCGCATTTCCCATTGACTAACATTGGACTCGCTACTCGTACTGAATAAACTAGTATTCCGATCTACTCTGTACGAGTATAGCGACTCCGAATATTTGACTACTTGCACATCCCTAGTTTTCACCCAGCGCATAGGAAATGTTGCAAGCAATGTTTCCCATGTGCTGAGTAATAGCACATGCGTTTAAAACGTATCTGCGTTTTTCACGCATTTTTACCACGTTTGTAAGCGTATTTACGATGAAAGTCTATAGGTGCAAAAACGCATGTGTTTTTACCGCATTTTTGGGAAAAGCGCAGAAAAAACCTGATATTAATAGGTACTAGTATTAGCTAAAAATTAATAGTTAAAAATACAATGTGGGGTACCCACTACCCCTATTTTGTATCTTCAGCAGCCAGCTGCAGCCTGCAGACAACAGCTGGTGACTTAACTTGGGTGGTAATCCAACCAAAGGTCACCCCATACTAATCACATTCAAAACATGTTAATGCAATATGAGATTTGAAGAGAACAGAGGGGGAGGTGTGTAAGGAGTGCGTTGTGTTATTGTTCTTATTTTATAAGTATATATATATATATATATATATATATAACAAGATAGATATATATAGCAAAAAGTAGGACAACACTTGTAAATACATACAGTTGGGTGCAAGAAAATTTCACCAGGTTGTGTCCAAAACCAAATAATTATGAACAAAAAGCAGGCACCAATCCAAATAAAGGTGAAGTCGTAGACACGGATTAAACATTAAAGTCACACTTGGTAGTATCCTGGGACACCAATAAGAAAAAAGATGGCGCAATATGGTATTCTTTTTGAGAAGCTCTGATTTATTTCATTCGTACAAATATGTTGGCAAAAAAACTCAGAAGTATCATACAAAACATTTCGGCTAAGACAGCCTTTCTCAGTTTACATCAACTGAGCATTTTTTGCTTAGTATGAGACCTGAAGTCGTGATGTGACCACACGATCGATGCTCAATCTGTATATCAAGATCTATATGTAATCCTATTTTGCATTTTTTCTTTGTGCACTGCTCTGAGGCATACTAGGATTACATTTAGATCTTAATATACAGATTGAGCATCGATTGTGTGGTCAATAGAGATGAGCGATGTTCGATTCAAATAGTTCGCCAATCTCAAATTCGAGTTGATTTTGGCGCTATTCGAGTCATTCGCCGAATTCGAACAATTTGGTTCAAATTCGGCGAATATCGAACATGTTCGATTTTGGTTCGAAAATGCGGCAGATGTGGTCAGAAAACCGCATCTGCCGCATTTTCGGCCAAAATAAACAGCTAATAAGTGTTAAAAATAAAAAAATAATCAATGCTCACCTGTGCGGCTTCTAGGACCTGTGTGACGTCATGTTCTCGCACGAACTCCAGTCACATGACCGGAGTTCCGCGAGAACGTGACGTCACCACAGGTCCTGGAAGCACAGGACCTTGCCGGAAAGCTTAAAATAGATATTTTTATGTTTCGGACCCTTTCTTTAAGTAAAAGTTACTTAAAGAAAGGGTCCGAAACATAAAAATATCTATTTTAAGCTTTCCGGCTAGGTCCTATTGCTAATAGGACCTGTGGTGACGTCACGTTCTCGCGGGAACTCCGGTCACGTGAGCATTGATTATTTTTTTATTTTTAACACTTTCTTTCACTTTTTTTTCACTTCCACAATGTATGTATATACATTGTGGAAGTGAAAATGCCCCACAGGCCCGGATTGTTTGTTTTCCGGGGTGTTCGACGGTGTTCGTCGAGCATTTGACGAACATTCGTCGAACACCCCGTTGATTCGACGAATCGAATTCGAACACCGGGGTGGTGGCTCATTTCTAGTGGTCACATCACGACTTCAGGTCTCATACTACGCATAAAATGCTCATTTGATGTAAACTGAGAAAGGCTATGTCTTAGCCGAAACGGTTTTGTATGATACTTCTAGCGCTTTTGCCAACATATTTATACGAACGAATAAAGCGAGAGCTTCTCAGAAATAATCCCATGTTGTGCTATCTTTTTTCTTGTTGGCGTGCCAGGATACTACCAAGTGCGTCTATTACAAAATACTTTTCCTGAGCACCCTATATTTGAACTGTCGAGCCAATCTTATCCCACTTGTAAAGATTAAAGTCCACATCTTCACCTTTATTTGGAGTGCTGTCTGCTTTTTGTGTGTACATAAACTGTGTATATATATATATATATATATATATATATATATATATATATATATATATATATATATATATATATAGTCATATGAAAAAGTTTGGGCACCCTTCTTAATCTGACTCTTTTTTTGTTTAAAATTGTTTTTTGCAACAGCTATTTCAGTGTGATATATGTAATAACTGATGGACACAGTAATATTTCAGGATTGAAATGAGGTTTATTGTACTAACCGAAAATGTGAAATATGCATTATTTAAAAAATTGACAGGTGCAAAAGTATGGGCACCCTTCTGATTTTCATGATTTGAATACTCCTAACTACTTTTTACTGACTTACTGAAGCACTAAATTGCTTTGGTAACCTCATTGAGCTTTGTACTTCATAGCCCGGTGTATCCAATCATGAGAAAAGCTATTTCAGGTGTCCACTTGCAAGTTGTTCTCCTAGTTGTATCTTCTCTGAGGAGTGACATCATGGGCTCCTCAGAACAGCTCTCAAATGATCTGAAAAAAAAGGATTGTTCAACATAGTTGTTCAGGGGAAGGATGCAAAAAGTTGTCTCAGAGATTTAACCTGTCAGTTTCCACTGTGAGGAACATAGTAAGGAAATGGAAGACCACAGGGACAGTTCTTGTAAAGGCCAGAAGTGGCAGGCCAACAAAAATATCAGAAAGGCAGAGACGAATGGTGAGAACAGTAAAGAACAATCCACAGACCACCTCCAAAGACCTGCAGCATCATCTTGCTGCAGATGGTGTCACTGTGCATCGGTCAAGAATACAGCGCACACTGCACAAGGAGAAGCTGTATGGGAGAGTGATGCGAAAGAAGCCGTTTCTGCATGCATGCCACAAACAGAGTTGCCTGAGGTATGCAAAAGCACATTTGGACAAGCCAGTTTCATTTTGGAAGAAGGTCCTGTGGACTGATGAAACAAAGATTGAGTTGTTTGGTCATACAACAAGGCATTATGCATGGCGCCACAAAAACACAGCATTCCAAGAAAAACACTTGCTACCCAGTGTCAAATTTGGGAGAGAGTCCATCATGCTTTGGGGCTGTGTGGCCAATGACGGCACCCGGACTCTTGTTAAAGTTGACGGTCGCATGGATTCCACTCAGTATCAGCAGATTCTTGAGAATAATGTTCAAGAATCAGTGTCAAAGTTGAAGTTACGCCGGGGATGGATCTTTCAGCAAGACAATGATCCAAAACACCGCTCCAAATCTACTCAGGCATTCATGCAGAGGAACAATTACAATGTTCTAGAATGGCCATCCCAATCCCCAGACCTGAATATCATTGAACATCTGTGGGATGTTTTGAAGCTTGCTGTCCATGCTCGGCGACCATCAAACTTAACTGAACTGGAATTGTTTTGTAAAGAGGAACGGTCAAAAATACCTTCATCCAGGATCCAGGAACTCGTTAACAGCTACAGGAAGCCACTAGAGGCAGAAGGTGGATCTACTAAATACTAATGTCACTTTTCTGTTGAGGTGCCCATACTTTTGCACCTGTCAAATTTTGAAATAATGCATATTTCACATTTTTGGTTAGTACAATAAACCTCATTTCAATCCTGAAATATTACTTTGTCCATCAGTTATTACATATATCACACTGAAATAGCTGTTGCAAAAAAACAATTTTAAACAAATAAAAAAGAGTCAGATTAAGAGGGGTGCCCAAACTTTTTCATATGACTGTATATACATACAGTTAGGGCCAGAAATATTTGGACAGTGACACAAGTTTTGTTATTTTAGCTGTTTACAAAAACATGTTCAGAAATACAATTATATATATAATATGGGCTGAAAGTGCACACTCCCAGCTGCAATATGAGAGTTTCCACATCCAAATCGGAGAAAGGGTTTAGGAATTATAGCTCTGTAATGCATAGCCTCCTCTTTTTCAAGGGACCAAAAGTAATTGGACAATGGACTCTAAGGGCTGCAATTAACTCTGAAGGCGTCTCCCTCGTTAACCTGTAATCAATGAAGTAGTTAAAAGGTCAGGGGTGGATTCCAGGTGTGTGGTTTTGCATTTGGAAGCTGTTGCTGTGACCAGACAAAATGCGGTCAAAGGAACTCTCAATTGAGGTGAAGCAGAACATCCTGAGGCTGAAAAAAAAGAAAAAATCCATCAGAGAGATAGCAGACATGCTTGGAGTAGCAAAATCAACAGTTGGGTACATTCTGAGAAAAAAGGAATTGACTGGTGAGCTTGGGAACTCTAAAAGGCCTGGGCGTCCACGGATGACAACAGTGGTGGATGATCGCCGCATACTTTATTTGGTGAAGAAGAACCCGTTCACAACATCAACTGAAGTCCAGAACACTCTCAGTGAAGTAGGTGTATCTGTCTCTAAGTCAACAGTAAAGAGAAGACTCCATGACAGTAAATACAAAGGGTTCACATCTAGATGCAAACCATTCATCAATTCCAAAAATAGACAGGCCAGAGTTAAATTTGCTGAAAAACACCTCAAGAAGCCAGCTCAGTTCTGGAAAAGTATTCTATGGACAGATGAGACAAAGATCAACCTGTACCAGAATGATGGGAAGAAAAAAGTTTGGAGAAGAAAGGGAACGGCACATGATCCAAGGCACACCACATCCTCTGTAAAACATGGTGGAGGCGACGTGATGGCATGGGCATGCATGGCTTTCAATGGCACTGGGTCACTTGTGTTTATTGATGACATAACAGCAGACAAGAGTAGCCGGATGAATTCTGAAGTGTACCGGGATATACTTTCAGCCCAGATTCAGCCAAATGCTGCAAAGTTGATTGGACGGCGCTTCATAGTACAGATGGACAATGACCCCAAGCATACAGCCAAAGCAACCCAGGAGTTCATGAGTGCAAAAAAGTGGAACATTCTGCAATGGCCAAGTCAATCACCAGATCTTAACCCAATTGAGCATGCATTTCACTTGCTCAAATCCAGACTTAAGACGGAAAGACCCACAAACAAGCAAGACCTGAAGGCTGCGGCTGTAAAGGCCTGGCAAAGCATTAAGAAGGAGGAAACCCAGCGTTTGGTGATGTCCATGGGTTCCAGACTTAAGGCAGTGATTGTCTCCAAAGGATTCGCAACAAAATATTGAAAATAAAAATATTTTGTTTGGGTTATGTTTATTTGTCCAATTACTTTTGACCTCCTAAAATGTGGGGTGTTTGTAAAGAAATGTGTACAATTCCTACATTTTCTATCAGATATTTTTGTTCAACCCTTCAAATTGAATGTTACAATCTGAACTTGAATTCTGTTGTAGAGGTTTCATTTCAAATCCAATGTGGTGGCATGCAGAGCCCAACTCGCGAAAATTGTTTCACTGTCCAAATATTTCTGGCCCTAACTGTATATATATATATATATATATATATATATATATATATACACATACACCGTGTGTTAACTGTCATATGTGAAATACGCAACATACTGTATTATTCCTGGTCACCTCTAAAGGCCAGAAACAGGAGAGAGGTCACCTGCAGACTGTGTAGTGTGTACTAAGAGGTCTGTTGGTCCAAAAAGTAATGGGGAACGTTAAAGCTTAAAGGTACACTTTGAGCTATGAACAGAGTGCACAGTGGTCTGTCTTTTTAGAGCAGGGTTTGAAGCAATACATAGGCTAGGGTCAAACATGCGGCAGTATTTTGTAAACCTGATCCGGTTTTGAGCTGTAAAAAAGCTCAAAACCAGATCAGGAACCCGCTCCCCGTAGGAGCCCATTATGGTAACTGGATTGCTCTACATGCAATGTGGTTACCGGCTCCGGATCTGCAGCCTGCGCTAAAAATCATGCAGGCTGCAGTTTTTGGAGCGGTTCTGCCAACCACAATGCGGGAACCAGATTGCTCAGGATGTGTAATCCTGAGCAATGCGGTTACCGTCTACTTTGTTCATCCCGATGAACAAAGTGTTAAATGTGTATTAAAACATTAAATATGAATAGTAGCTGTGAGCAACATGTCTCTAGGGGGTGCCCACCCTCCCTAGAGACATGCTGTCCACTTCTGTCAGCATGTTAGGGCTTAAATTACCCATTTACAGTATAGCCGGCTATTGTCGGCTTTCTACAAATTTGTGAATGAAGCCGCGGCTCCTCACATTAGAGCAGATACTGTACGTAATGTATGTATAGTATCAGCGGCTGTCCAGGGTCCTGATACCTTTAACATTAGGTCTATGGCGGTGCGCTGCCCATAGACCTAATGTTAAAGGTTTCAGGACCCTGGACAGCGGCTGATACTATATGTACATTACGTACAGTATCTGCTCTAATGTGAGGAGCCGCGGCTTCATTCACAAATTTGTAGAAAGCCGACAATAGCCGGCTATACTGTAAATGGGTAATTTAAGCCCTAACATGCTGACAGAAGTGGACAGCATGTCTCTAGGGAGGGAGGGCACCCCCTAGAGACATGTTGCTCAGAGCTACTATTCATATTTAATGTTTTAATACACATTTAACACTTTGTTCATCCCTGCGCCAGCAGGGATGAACAAAGTATACGGTAACCGCATTGCTCCGGATTACACAACCGGAGCAATCTGGTTACCGCATTGCGGTTGCCAGAACACATTTTGCCCAAAGAAGTGTCTGAAGGCAATTGCGGTTTCGGCATCTGGATTTGGATGCGGCAACAGCAATTGCCTTGCCAAATGTGACCCCAGCCATAGTGTAGGGGATAGTACAGTTGCAGTGAAACATATTGAATGACCCATTCAGCTACACTGTGAATTAGAGCTTAGGCTAGGGTCAGACTTGTATCTGCCCCTAGCATGGCGCATCCAGCAGAAACTTAGAAAAATTTTGCCTCAGCGCATAGCGTTACCTCTTGGTAATGCTATGCGCTGCCTGTTAATAGATCTCTATGGGACTCGGACACTTACCGCAGCCTCCGGTTCCACAGAGATCTCCAGGATATGGGCTTTTGATGAGCGCACAGGAAACGCGGTCTGCAGCGTTTTCTTGTGCACTCATCTAAAGCACATATCCTGGAGATCTCTGTGGAGCTAGAGGCTTCAGTAAGCGTCCGATTGCCATAGAGATCTATTGCCAGGCAGCGCATAGTGTTACCTGCTGGTAATGCTATGTGCTGCTCCTGTCGGAAACTAAGCTTCTGAAGGAAGCAGCAGGCTAGGGGCCAGGTGCAAGGTTGACCCTAGCCTTAGGCTGGGATCACACTTCTATTTTTTTTTTTTTTTTTAAAACCTGATCCGGTTTTGAGGTTTTAAAAATCTCAAAATCGGAGCAGGAAACGCTCCTCATAGGAGCCTATTATAAAAACCGGATTGCTTTACAAGCAATCCGGTTACCGCCTCCGGCTCTGTAGCCTGCATGAAAAATCATGCAGGCTGCAATTTTTGGAGCACTTCTAAACCCCGCAATGCGGTATCCGCATTGCTCAGGATGTGTAATCTTGGGCAATGCGGTAACCGTATATACTTTGCTTATCGATAAGCAAAGTGTTTAACTGTAAAATTAAGCTTTATTAATGATAATAATTATGCCCTTCATGCCACTAGGGGGTGCTCACCCCCCTAGAGACATGCTACCTACTTAGGTTGGCATGTAATAGGTTAATATCTTGTGTACAGTAAGCAAACTTCTGTCAGCTCTGTACATTTTTATGAATGAAGCCGCAGCTGCCCTGTGAGCAGCGCGCATATTATACGTAATGTACGTATAGTATGTACGCTGTCCAGGGTCCTGCAGCCATTTACAGTAGATCTATGGGCTGCGTATAGTATGTGCGCTGCTCACAGGGGAGCAGGCGGCTTCATTCATAAAAATGTACAGAGCCGACAGGAGTCGGCTTACTGTACATCTACAATTAACACATTATATGCCCACCTCAGTGGGTGGTATGTCTCTAGGGGGGGTGGGCACCCCCTAGAGACATTATGGCCACAATTATTAATAATATTTATTCTTTTTTCACAGAGCTAACAGATTGCTCATCCCTGCGGCAGCAGGGATGAGCAAACTGTACGGTAACCGGATTGCTCTGGATTACACATCTGAAGCAATCCGGTTACCGGATTGCGGCTTGTCTGAAGCCAATTGCGTTCACCGCATCCGGATCTGGATGTGGTGAACGCAATACAAGTTTAAAGTGTGACCCTAGCCTTAGAAGATGTCTGCACTCCTATACATTCTGTCTGTGAATGTAGCCAGGGCGCCCAAGAGAGCCTTGAGTTTAGGATTGGCATCACCTGGCACATCTGGCATAGGCTAGGGTCACATTTGGGAGGCTGCATCCAGTAACTGGATGCATTACTGGATCCAGTTTTTCCCCTTGTCTGTTTGGAGGCATTTGTACCGGATCAGGTGCCTGATCAGGTACCTGATGGTACCTATATGTACCATCAGGAACTGGATCAGGTTCCCATAGGGTCCCATGTTAAAAAACTGATCAGGTTTTGCTAAAAGGCCAAAAAATGTTGCAGACCCTATTAAAACCTGACTTCTCAAACACTGGATCCAGTAGACAGATTGCACTTTGGCAAACAATTGTTTTAAAATTGGAGTCTATGGGTCAGGTACCTGATCAGGTTTTCAGGATGAAAAACTGAATCCAGTAACTGGATTGCAAACGCAAGTGTGATCCTAGCCATAGTCAGCAGGATGTGATTACCTCGCACCAAAATGGGAAAGATGAGAATATGGACAGTGTCACACCTAAAGTTAAAATCTGTGAAAGAAAGAATGCGCAAATAGGGTCTTATCTCAATAACACACTTTCACTTATCGATGTGGAATTGCTCACCTTTGTCAGTTGTGAAACCCACAACTGGTAGAATAGCGTACAAGCAGCTGCTGCAGGGACCGCAGATTCTTGGACAAAGTGCCTCAGTGTCCGCGCTGCTGCTCCGAGACCAAAGAAACACAGACACAGGAATGTCTGGTTCAGCTACAGCCTTTATTTTCCGACGCGTTTCGGAGCCTCCTCCCGAGCTCCTTCCTCAGGGAACATCACTATTACACTGAACAATTACACTTTTATAAGAAAAAAGGCGCCAAAAACATGATGGAAATTACATCAGCAAGAAGGGAGGATCTACCCATGACGTCACAATGTTTACAAAACAAATTGCAGTGACAGCTGATGAGAGAGATATCAAAAAATAAATATAGTGTGTGTTATCCATCAAGTGCATAAATCACATATAATAAAAAAAGGAAACAGAACAAAACTCACAGCCATATTGAAAAATAAGAGAAGAAAAAAGATGGAAAGGTTCTTGTGCGGAATCAAACCCACAGCCAGGTGTGCTATATGTCTGGGAACATTAAATTAAAGTATTATTGAGCTCTAAATTCTCAAACAGATTTTTGTAATCTCAATTATATAGAATATATCCTGAAAATGTATAAATAAAAAAATGAAGGGAAGGGGGTCTAAGATGTGCTCAAATGGTGATCCTAAATGAAGAGAATAACTACCGTATATACTCGCGTATAAGCCGAGTTTTTCAGCCCAGAAATTGGGCTGAAAAGTCCCCCCCTCAGCTTATACGCGAGTCAATCGGTATATACTGTGTGGGGGGGCTGTCACCGAGGGCTGGAGGAGGCAGGAGAAGGCAGGGGGAGGCTGCAGTGACAGCGGGAGGTCACATGATGCCGCTCATTAAGTGCTATGAATATGCACGGCATCCCCCTGTCAATCAGCGCCAGGGGGAGCCGTGCATATTGCACTTTACTGACTGAATTCAGCCTCCCCCTGCTGGCACCCACCCATCACTGTACAGGGCTCCCCCCCCCATCACGGATCAGGGCTCCCCCTCATCAGGGCTCCGGGCTCCCCCCCCCCCCCATCACGGATCGGGGCTCCCCCCCATCAGGGCTCCCCCCCATCAGGGCTCCCCCCCATCAGGGCTCAGGGCTCCGGGCTCAGGGCTCCCCCCCCATCACGGCTCCCCCCCATCAGGGCTCCCCCCCATCAGGGCTCCCCCCCATCAGGGCTCAGGGCTCACCCCCCCCGGCCCCCGCACTGCTCTCAGCACCGGGCTCCCCCCGCACCGATCATCTCACCCGTCTTCTTCCAGCCACGGGCTTCCTCCGGTACGCTCGTTCTCCCTGTATGCCAGACGGGCGCATGTGCAATGACGTCATGCACCGCGCACAGCAATACAGGGAGGACTAGCGCGTACCAGAGGAAGCCCGTGGCTGGAAGAAGACGGGTGAGATGATCGGTGCGGGGTGAGCCCGGTGCTGAGAGCAGTGCAGGGGCCGGGGGTGTGAGCCCTGAGCCCTGAGCCCTGAGCCCTGAGCCCTGAGCCCTGAGCCCTGAGCCCTGAGCCCTGAGCCCTGAGCCCTGAGCCCTGAGCCCTCTATACATTGATGGGGGGTGCAATGTGACAGCAGGGGAGAGCTGTTAACCCCTGCTGAGGTCCTGTATACCACACTGCTGGGGTCCTGTATACTGCTGGGGCCTGTATACCACACTGCTGGGACGTGTATACTGCTGGGACCTGTATACTGCTGGGACGTGTATACTGCTGGGGCCTGTATACCACACTGCTGGGACGTGTATACTGCTGGGACCTGTATACTGCTGGGACCTGTATACTGCTGGGGCCTGTATACCACACTGCTGGGACGTGTATACTGCTGGGACCTGTATACTGCTGGGACCTGTATACCACACTGCTGGGACCTGTATACTGCTGGGACCTGTATACCACACTGCTGGGGTCCTGTATACTGCTGGGGCCTGTATACCACACTGCTGGGACGTGTATACTGCTGGGACCTGTATACTGCTGGGACCTGTATACCACACTGCTGGGGGCCTGTATACCACACTGCTGGGACGTGTATACTGCTGGGACCTGTATACTGCTGGGACGTGTATACTGCTGGGGCCTGTATACCACACTGCTGGGACGTGTATACTGCTGGGACCTGTATACTGCTGGGACGTGTATACTGCTGGGGCCTGTATACCACACTGCTGGGACGTGTATACTGCTGGGACCTGTATACTGCTGGGACCTGTATACTGCTGGGGCCTGTATACCACACTGCTGGGACGTGTATACTGCTGGGACGTGTATACTGCTGGGACGTGTATACTGCTGGGACCTGTATACCACACTGCTGGGACCTGTATACTGCTGGGACCTGTATACCACACTGCTGGGGTCCTGTATACTGCTGGGGCCTGTATACCACACTGCTGGGACGTGTATACTGCTGGGACCTGTATACTGCTGGGACCTGTATACCACACTGCTGGGGGCCTGTATACCACACTGCTGGGACGTGTATACTGCTGGGACCTGTATACTGCTGGGACCTGTATTCCACACTGCTGGGGGGCTGTATACCACTGATGAGGGGCTTGTATACCAGTGCTGGCGGCAACTGTATAGTAGTTAGGGGCACTCTATACCAGTGATGGCTGCTATATACAGGGATGGTGGGCTATTTACCAGTGATAGGGGGCTTTATAACAGGACGGTGGTCTGCTGCATTGGCAGTTTACTGTTTCTATTTGAAATAAAACTTCAACATTTTTTCGTACCTATTTTCATTTTTGAAATTTTTCAGTACCGGTAGCTGCTGCATTGTCCACCCTAGGCTTATACGCGAGTCAATAGGTTTTCCCAGTTTTTGGGGGTAAAAGTAGGGGGGTCGGCTTATACGCGGGTCGGCTTATACACGAGTATATACGGTATATTAGTATCATTAAAATATATACAGAGCAGAAGGAAAAATGAAAAAAATAAAAGAAGAAAATAGGACTCGATCTAGGAGAATCGAGGTGATAATCAATATGTGCAGAAATCAATCGTATATGTGTTGTGCTAAATTGTCTGTGATTAAAAAGTGTCTCAAAAAGGTCGAAAGTGTCTGATAAGAGGTCAATGGTGACAATTGTCTATTTCTTATATTCCTTTATAGATATCAACTTTGTGGAAGAAGAGAACAATGAAGGATAAAAAAGAGGGAGTTCCCACGTCAAAGAAAAAAGATATAAATAATATATGGATAAAAATTGTATGAAAAAAAAAATATATATATATATAGAAATATATGTTAAAAATATATAAATAATTTTTTTTATTTTGAGACACTTTTTAATCACAGACAATTTAGCACAACTGCAAAGGGATTCCGACGTTGGAGTTAGCCACACCCTAAACTGTCCCTACTCTATCTTCTAAGATGGGTCTCAAGTTCTCGTATTTCTCCAAGGGATCTTGCGGCAATAGCAATGGCATTATTCTCAGGCGTATATTTCTCCTTCATCATCGAGGCCTCTGAGATCTGCATACATTGTGGTCACTGTCTCCTTCATGGCGTGAGACATCATCTTCTTGATGCAAGGTATTACACAGCATGAAATTAGAGCCACTATGAATAGAACACAAAGGATTATTATATCTAGTTTGATAAGTGCTCTCTGCCATCCATCCCACCACACAAACCAAGTCTCCCATGGATCCTTAATACCAGAATTATGAGCTAACTCTTCTGACAGGTCTGTGAGTCCTTTTAGGGCTTTGGCTATGCTCCCATCTACCCTTGGTCAGGATCATGTGGTCTGGCAGGCTTCTACCCCATTTATCTTTGCGTTCTTCTACCTGGACTGGTCTATATCCCCCATATTGTCCATAGCTGTTGTAGATCTTGTGTCGTGTGCATCTGTTTACTATGGTGTAGAAGTCAAACTGATATGTGACCCTTGTAGCTGTGGTACTAACATGACCTCCCGTATGATCTCCCATATTCTCTCCTACATGACCTTCCACCATCTTGTGACCTGCTCCCCTCTGCTTTATACTGAGTATGTATATCAGGATTAAGGAGCAAAACAACCATTTTTTGCTTCTGGATCTGGTGCCTTCTTGCAGTGGGATACGTGGATCCATGTAGGCCTTCCTTCAACCTTCACAGCCGTGGAGGTGACCAGCAGGACTTGGAAGGGGCCATCGTATCTGGGCTCAAGAGCACGTCTGCTGAATCTTTTGATGAGAACCCAATCTCCTGGCTGGATCTGATGGATTCCCTCCAAGTTTTGAGGATCTGGGAGAGAGGAAAAAACTCGAGAATGTACTTTAGTCAAATGCTTTGGTAATTCGGTAACAAACTTAGTCAAACTGTCATACTGTAGGGTCAACTGCTGCGGGAAATACAACCCTAGCCTGGGGGCACTTCCGAACAGAATCTCATAAGGACTTAGCTTAGTTGCACTAGCTGGGGTGTGTCTGACACTGAACAATGCGAGGGGAAGACTTTCATGCTACGGCTTCCCCGTTTCCTGCACTGCTCTCAGCATTTTTTTTCCCCTTTAATACCCCGTTTCCTCTCTCGACCCTTCCTGGATTTTTGGGATGATACGGAGTATGAAGAGCTAACTCTGTCCCCAGGGCCTGCCATATCTCTTTGATCAGATTGGCTGTGAATGCTGGCCCTTGGTCACTCTCTATGGTTTCTGGGACCCCATATCTGCACACTATCTCTGAGAGGAGTTTCTTTGCAGTGGTTATAGCAGATTGGTTCTTCACAGGGAAAGCTTCTGGCCATCCAGGGAATATGTCCACGACTACCAGTGCATATTCAAATCCTCCTGAGGATGGCATCTGAATGTGGTCAATCTGTATGTGTTGCAAGGGGTACAAGGGTCTAGGTGTACACTTCTGTGGAGTTTCCTCTGTTTTTCCTGGGTTACACCGGGCACAGACTAGGCATCCTCTGGTGTAATTTTCCATTGTTGAAAAGCCAGGTGCGTGGTACTACTGTCTCACAAGATTGTGCATCTTCATTTTTGATTGATGGGTGGGGCCATGGCCCATCTGGCAATCATTGGGTAGAGGGCTCTTGGGAGGCATGGTTTTCCTTTCAGTTGTATCAGATGCGTCTCATCTTGCGCAGCTCCATCTTGGATCCATTTTTCCTTCTCTTCATTGGATGCTTGCTTCTGCAGGGTCAGGACCACGTTCTCCCAGGATTGTTCATCCGTCTTCTTCTTGTCTGAATCTTCTTCTTGTCCTGAGTCTTCTTCTTGTCCTGAGTCTTCTTCTTGTCCTGAGTCTTCTTCTTGTCCTGAGTCTGTCAAGAAATACAAGCTGGAGGGTTCTGTGATGAGTGGCTTCACTGCTGCTTCCTTAGCTGCCCTGTCAGCCAAGTCATTCCCCACGGCTTCTGTCGAGCCCACTGGGACGTGGGTACTCGGTACCGGACCGGGTCTGCTACTGGGGAAGTCACGGGTGGTCCTTGTCCGGTCCGTGTCCCGGGCCCTGGCAATAAGAAGGGATATTTACAGGGGATGTCAGTCGTGACGCCACCCACAGTGTGTGGCCAGTAATGGGGCCACCGCTGCCGCAGAACCTCCGGGGATAATGTAATGGCAGCATGGATGAAATGGTTCTCCGTGGACAGAACTGTGTTCCCCGGGGCAGTGTTGCTTAAAGTCTATTGTGTAGTGTGCAGGCCTGGTGCTGAGTGTAGTACACTTACTGTCCAGATGCTGCAGGAATCCTACTTCAGCGATGGAGCCTGCAAGCTGTGGCTCTCCAGGTGGGAATCTGCTGCAAACCTGTATGGAGGGAGTCGTGTTCAGGCAGAGACATGCAAGGGAGTCGTGTTCAGGGTTCACCGTGTTTACTTCTCAAGTTCAATTCACAGTTCAGTACAGTTCTTACAGTTCAGTTCAATTACACGGGCACACTCTCCCCTCCGGGTTCCCTTTACTCCCTGCAGCCAGGTCGTTCCTACTGTGACCCCTCACTCTGTCTCTGCATCCTTTCCAGGCTCTTGACTCTCTCTCTTTCTGTTCACTTGGTTTTGTGTGACTTCGGACAGTATGGCGGTGGCTCGGACTCCGGTGAGCAGTCCGGGTTGCCACTGAGCGGCCTGTCCTTTGGGGTAGGGACCCTAATGTGTAGTTGTGGCCCCTGTCGGGTGTCTGGGGATCCGGGTGAAACTACGGTCCCCTCTAGAGCTGACACTCTACTTCAGCCTAGCCTCCAGCAGTCCTCCCGTGTGAGGCTCTACCAGGCTCTCTCTACTGTGTCTTCAAGTATCATAGGAGGGCTACTCCGCCTGCAGTCTGGTCGTCTCGGCTGTAGTTCTAGGGCCCGGTATCACCGTCCCTCTCTTCCCTAACACTCCTGGGGTGCTGGCTTCGGACGTGCTTTCTCTCTGCGGCTCACACTCGGTCTGTTCAGATTCTGAGCTCCTACACCCCACTCGTCCAGGACGTGTGATTCAGTCTTTGCTGCTCAGCCTACCTCGGCCTACTGACTCCTTTCTCCTCCCCCTTCTCTATTTCTACCTTCTGTCACATGACTACGTGTGTGCCCACCCACTGCTCTAAACCCACCACCCCTCGCCTGCCTAGAGTTCCTAGGCTCCGGGTTGGGTGCTGCCCTCTACTGTACATGGGTTGTGTGGGCAATGAGGGTGTTGGTGTTCAACTGTCATCCTACCTGCCTGGCTGCAGTTCCCCTTGTGGCCTCCTGAACGCAGGAGCGCCACACTGCGCTTGAGGTCCCTTCAGTACCGCGACTCTTTCTGGCATCAGCAAGGACTCCAGCAATTCCTTCACCGCTCTGTGGTGGCGTATTGGAGTTCCATTGGCTGTAATGAAGTCTCTCGCCCTCCAGATAGGCCCGTAGTCATGGCAGATGCCAAATCCATAGGGGGATTCGGTATAAATGTTCGCTTTCTTCTGAGCTGCCATCTTGCAACCTTCGGTCAATGCAGCCAATTCTGCTTCCTGTGCAGACATGGACGCGGGTAGTGGTTTGGCCATCAGCACAGTATCTTCTATGACCACCGCCATACCCGTGTGAAACCATCCTTCTTGGTCCGCATATCTTGATCCATCCACGAAGAGAGTCAAATCTGGGTCTTCCAGCGGCGTATCTGTGACTGTGTCAAATACGGAGGTTTCTTGTCTCATAAGCGCCAGACAGTCGTGCTGAGCCATTTCAAAGTCAGCTTCCTCTTCCACCGAAGTGTCAGAGACGTCACATTCCCCTCTTGGAAGAGGGAGGAGAGTTGCAGGGTTCAGGACATCACACGTGGAGATTGTCACGTTGTCTGGGCCAGAATGGCAGTGATATCATGTGGAGCCTTCACCTTCAGACAGTGGCCCAGAATAACATCAGCAGTCTTGTCCAGCAGTAGGTGTGTAGCAAAAACAGCTCTCAGACATGAAGGTGCTCCAACGGCAACTGGGTCCAATCTGGCAGAGTAGTATCCCAGTGGGCGCTGTCTTCCCCTATGGAACTGTGTTAGGACTCCAGTGGCATGTCCTTTCTTCTCCATCACAAACAGGCAGAAGGGTTTCTTGTAGTCAGGGAGTCCAAGGGCAGGAGAGCATATGATGGCATCCTTCAGCGTGTAGAATCCATCAATGGCTTCAGCTGTCAGACAGAAAGGAATGTCTCTGAGGCAGTCATAGAGAGGCTGCATGTGGACTGATGCATCCAGGATCCAAGGACAGCAGTAGGACACAAGACCAAGGAAAGACTGTAGCTGAGTGTGGTTGGTTGGCACAGGTATGTTCTTAACAGCCGTCTTCCTGTCTTCAGTAAGGTGTTTGGCTTGGTGTGATATACAGTGTCCCAAGAACACAACTTTGTCCAAGCAGAATTGTAGCTTTTCTCTGGATGCTTTACAACCGTTGTAGGCCAGGAACTGTAGGAGGGAGATGGATTCTTCTTGTGCTTCCTGGAGGGAGTCACAGCACAGGAGAAGATTATCAACATACTGAAGGAGCGCAACAGCTGGGTGAGTCATCTTCCACGACTCCAGGATAGTGGACATTGCTTGGCTGAACATGGAAGGGCTATTCTGGGCCCCCTGAGGCATTCCTGTCCATGTGTACTTGTGATGTTCATGAGTGAAGGCAAGGAGATACTGGCAGTCGGGGTGCAAAGGGACACTGAAGAAGGCATTTGCCAAATCCACCACTGTAAACCAGGAGGATGTGGGTGGGATCGATGATAGGAGGGTGTGGGTGTTGGGCACAATCGGAGTATCCAAGACTGTGGATTCATTCACTGCCCGTAGATCTTGCACCATGTGAAACTTGAGAGGTTGTCCCTTTGGTGTTTTCTTCTTGACTGGAAACAGTGGGGTGTTGCATGGTGACTTGGTCGGGATGACTGCTCCATTCTTGACGTAGGGCGTCAGTTGTTGTGTGATAGCATCCGACTAGGCAATGGAGAGAGGGTACTGGTGCTTACGGGGTAAGCGGGCTCCTGGTTTAAGCTTGACTTCCACTGGCTGGACTGGGAGCCTTCCAATGTCTTCAGGGCCTTGAGCCCACAGGATGTTTGGTATCTGTGAAAGCCAGGCTGCTTCCATAGGTTGTATTGTCTCAGCAAAGTGAAAGAGGCCGAAAACCCGTGAAACTTCTTCCTGGTCCAGAGCCGTAGTAAGTGTGACAGTGCCATTTCCCTGAAAGGAGATATTGGCATGTAACTTCATCAATAAGTCATTTCCCAGTAGGTTCACTGGACAGATGTTGGACACCACCAATCGAGATAACATGCTCAGTGTGGGTTGCAGGATGACACGCAATGGGTGGGTCATAGGGGTATACTTGATGACTCCATCAACACCTACACATGGGATGGTTTCTTCTGTGAGGCAGTCTGAGTCAGGTAAGTCAGCAAATCTTATCACGCTTCTGGCTGCACCGGTATCCACTAAGAAGGGGATGGATCTTCCTTCTACCTCCATACATACAGTAGGAGTCGGGCCGCAAGCTTGTCTGTTGGCTTTGCAGAGCATATTGTAAGTTGGTGGATCCGGCTTGCCTATGTCCTATAGCTGGGTGGAGGGGGCGGGTGGCAGTTGAGGGAAATCCTATTCCTCCTTATGTGGCCTATCTTCCCACAATCGTAACAGGTGACTCCACTTCTTGGTCCTCCCCTGTTTCCTGAGTTCTGCGACACCATAACATTACGGTTCCGGGGAGGTTTTGAAGGCCTGTTCATTTCTTTGCCCCTTCCCACCTGAAATATAATATCTGGGTCCAATCATCTGTATTCAGGTCTTGTCGTCTGGACCTGCTTCTGTATGGGTTCAAGAAGACCTTGGACGAAGGCTTGTATCCATATCTGGCTATGGGACTTCTCATGGTGATCAAATCCCAGGTCTGTGAACATCTTATTCAGCCTATAGTAAAACTTCTCTACACTTTCCCTTCTTTCTTGCATTTTGTCTAGGACAGATGTTGCTTGTTCTGCCAGACGGACCTTAGCCCAGGCATACAGCTTGAGTAAGAAAGCTTTACCAGACTCGAATGTTCTCCGATATTCCTGAGTACCTGGTGCCGGCTCCAGAGCTGGGTGCATCACTGGCCAGAAGGAGTCTCCTGCTTTGATTTCAGCCAATCCCATAAGATCTTCCCATGAGGCAGCGTGAGTCTTCTGAATCTGGCTCATCTTTCGATGAAAGGGCATAGGTTGCTTGTCGGGGTCCGGTAAGGTGTTCACCAATGTGGCAGCTTCCTGAGGCTTCCAGGAGACATATCTGCCTTGCCTAGGACGGGAAACATGCTGTGGAGGGTCTTCATACTGTCCCAATCGGTGTGATTGATCTGAGCCATGCATAGAGCTGCCTGTTGTGGCCTGCGTACCCCTGTACATTGATAAGGTCTGTCTCCCACCTCCCCTATCCTGGGGAGTGTGCTGTGCCAGTGCAGTAGACTGTAGCTGGTGATGTGTCTGCTCGTCTCCACCTGCTGCTCCCAATTGTGACAGTTCTGTCTTCATTAAAGGCATGCCTCCATGATTTCCTAGTGATGAGAGGGGATCCACTGAGGCTGGGGAGGGATACTGTGGAATTTTTGGCCTAGCTCCAGGCCCAACTGGGAAATTCTCCTGTCCCCATGCCATCTGGTATTCTTCTTCGGCAGCCTCCTCCTCCCCATCTCTTGTTTCGTCCCCATCCCTGTTCACGTATATTCCGGATACTGCTGCAGAGCAGGGTCTGGTCTGTGCTGGCATGTAAGGTGTGCCATCCATATTGACAACTGGACACATTGTGGTGAGTCTGTGTGGGTATCTAGAATGTGTCCGCATTGGCACGGGTGCAGCAGCTTCTGCCAGTGTCATCTTGTCAGGTAGTGGAGTATACGTGTATTTACCAGTAGCCCGAGCAGTCTTATACCATGCTTCAGCATCTTCCAAAACCTTGGCATCCTTCAAAAGCCCTCTCTTACTTGTTATCACTTCCTTCCACTACTTCTCATCTAAGCGTCCTCCACGGGTTATGGATCCCACTAGTTTTAAGAGGACCTTCATATTTTTCACATACAGTGTTGACCAAAAGTATTGACACCCCTGCAATTCTGTCAGATAATACTCAGTTTCTTCCTGAAAATGATTGCAATCACAAATTCTTTGGTATTATTATCTTCATTTAATTTGTCTTAAATGAAAAAACACAAAAGAGAATGAAGCAAAAGCAAAACATTGATCATTTCACACAAAACTCCAAAAATGGGCAACACCAAAAGTATTGGCACCCTCAGCCTAATACTTGGTTGCACAACCTTTAGCCAAAATAACTGCAATCAACCGCTTCCGGTAACCATCAATGAGTTTCTTACAATGCTCTGCTGGAATTTTAGACCATTCTTCTTTGGCAAACTGCTCCAGGTCCCTGATATTTGAATGGTGCCTTCTTCAAACTGCCATTTTTAGATCTCTCCACAGGTGTTCTATGGGATTCAGGTCTGGACTCATTGCTGGCCACCTTAGAAGTCTCCAGTGCTTTCTCTCAAACCATTTTCTAGTGCTTTTTGAAGTGTGTTTTGGATCATTGTCCTGCTGGAAGACCCATGACCTCTGAGGGAGACCCAGCTTTCTCACACTGGGCCCTACATTATGCTGCAAAACTTGTTGGTAGTCTTCAGACTTCATAATTCCATGCACACGGTCAAGCAGTCCAGTGCCAGAGGCAGCAAAGCAACCCCAAAACATCAGGGAACCTCCGCCATGTTTGACTGTAGGGACCGTGTTCTTTTCTTTGAATGCCTCTTTTTTTTTCCTGTAGACTCTATGTTGATGCCTTTGCCCAAAAAGCTCTACTTTTGTCTCATCTGACCCGAGAACATTCTTCCAAAACGTTTTAGGCTTTCTCAGGTAAGTTTTGGCAAACTCCAGCCTGGCTTTTTTATATTTCGGGGTATGAAGTGGGGTCTTCCTGGGTCTCCTACCATACAGTCCCTTTTCATTCAGACGCCGACGGATAGTACGGGTTGACACTGTTGTACCCTCGGACTGCAGGGCAGCTTGAACTTGTTTGGATGTTAGTCAAGGTTCTTTATCCACCATCCGCACAATCTTGCGTTGAAATCTCTCATCAATTTTTCTTTTTAGTCCACATCTAGGGAGGTTAGCCACAGTGCCATGGGCTTTAAACTTCTTCATGACACTGCCCACAGTAGACACAGGAACATTCAGGTCTTTGGAGATGGACTTGTAGCCTTGAGATTGCTCATGCTTCCTCACAATTTGGTTTCTCAAGTCCTCAGACAGTTCTTTGGTCTTCTTTCTTTTCTCCATGCTCAATGTGGTACACACAAAGACACAGGACAGAGGTTGAGTCAACGTTAATCCATGTCAACTGGCTGCAAGTGTGATTTAGTTATTGCCAACACCTCTTAGGTGCCACAGGTAAGTTACAGGTGCTGTTAATTACACAAATTAGAGAAGCATCACATGATTTTTCTAACAGTGCCAATACTTTTGTCCACCCCCTTTTTTATGTTTGGTGTGGAATTATATCCAATTTGGCTTTAGGACAATTCTTTTTGTGTTTTTTTCACTTAAGACAAATTAAATGAAGATAATAATACCAAAGAATTTGTGATTGCAATCATTTTCAGGAAGAAACTGAGTATTATCTGACAGAATTGCAGGGGTGTCAACTTTTGGCCAACACAGTACTTTTTCCCTTCCCTCTCTGCGACCAGGTCTTTTGGGGTAATTTGCTGAGGCTTTGACTGATTAACACCCATGTTATAGCTTAAACCCAAGCCTCTGTACCTCTATCTTTGCTATAATTGCCCACCCCTCAAGGTCACCACTGTCTGCTGGGCACCGTAGGGGAATATCTGCAGGATTGTATAAAGGGGAGTCAACTGGGTACCTTCAGTGAGTCGGGCATTAATGTTTATTCTGAACACTCTAAACCTTGGGGAGGGAAAGAGAGGTGAAATAGGTCTGTAACCAAGTCAGCAGAAATAAGTAAGCAGAAATGGCAAGCTTCACACCTTGCTTACACTGTGTGCACGTTATGGAAACTAGTCAGTGGTTTTAGGAAGGCAGTTAGTCAGAGGACTGGAACTGGTTGCATCACTGGAGTCAGTCAGTCAGAGTCAGTCTGAGGACTGGAACTGGAATGGTTGTCACCAAACAGATAAAACAGATAAAACATCAAACGGTGTCGGCTCCCTCTAATCCTCAGTGGGGCAACAACTGGGTCATATAACTTTCTTGCATATACTTCTTGCAACAAATCCCCTTGCGGATTGACTATCGTTAGCTGGGCATGTATATTTTGTCTGAACACCTTGAGCACTGGAGAAGTGACAAGGATTGCTATATAACCAGTTTCTTCATGTGAATATGGCACGTCAGTAACACGATTTATTATCCAGCCAGCAGGCGTAATTGCTAGCTCTATACCTTGTCTACACAAGGGGCATTGGAGAGATGGAACAATATCATCACTACAATCAAGTTACGTAAATTACGTACCCGTCCACCCAGGCCCGGACTGATAGGCGGGAGGGGCAGGACTTTTCCAGAGGGGCCACCCACTGGTAGGCTGCGTGGGCCGCCTGCTCCTCCAGCCACAGGTCTGCTACTTTAGGAATCTGCCGCCGAGATGCAGCGGCATTAAAGGGGCGGGGCCATGAATGTGAAGGGGCGGGGCCATTTTCCCAAAGCAGGGCCCCACTTTGACCAATCAGGATCAACAGGTCACTATCTTCATCACATTCCAGATCCCTCCCTGAGCCGATCATGTGACCTCTGATGCCTCCCCTCTATGTGACATCATCACAGGTCCGCTATATGTGAGTTACTCCATGTCTGTGTCTTTCTTTCTTTCTTTCTCTTTCTTTCTTTTCTTTCTTTCTTTCTTTCTTTCTTTCTTTCTTTCTTTCTTTCTTTCTTTCTTTCTTTCTTTCTTTCTTTCTTTGTGTCTGTCTGCGTGTCTGTCTCTAAAGAACACTAAACTTTATATACAGGTCCACACTACATGCTGTATTAGTGTGCCTATATACTGTATGTAGTGTGGACCAGTATATACAGTATAGTGCTGTGAATACAAATTTACACCAGCACCAGTGTGCCGTGCGTACACAGCGGTCAGTGTGCAGAGTGCACACAGCGGGCAGCCTGCCTGCAGTCTGCAATGTGCATATAGCGGGCAGTTTGTAATGTGTTTATGGCCCACAGTCTGTAATGTGTATACTGCCCTCAGTCTGTAATGTGTCTACAGCCCGCAGTCTCTAATGTGTATACAGTGGGTAGTCTGTGTTCTGTATATGGCCCGCAGTCTGTAATGTGCAGCAGCGGAAAGTTTTTCTGCGGGCAGAGTTCACCCTCTGTTCTTCCCGGTGCCTCCATGGATTCTGTTCCTCTCGACGCCCAGCACTGGACTTTCTGCCTCCATCTTTAATCTTTCCCCATCTTTGGGATCTGGCCGAGTCTTGGCAATCTATGTACCACAGCCTCCTATCTATATAGCACAGCCTCCTGGGTATAATTCTCCTGTCCTGTATACTGGGTGTAATCCTCAGTATCTGTATTATTCTGTATATATACACTGCACAGTACCACTTCCCTTGTCCTGTATACTGGGTGTAATCCTCAGTATCTGTATTATTATGTATATATACTGCACAGTACACATCTCCTGTCCTGTATACTGGGTGTAATCCTCAGTATCTGTATTATGGTTAATCTCTTTTTTATTAAATGCTAGCTGTAGTACCCGGCTACGCCCGGGTTAATAAATAACTGCTGTTAGCTATAACAAAATAGAATTTGAATATGTCATATTAATGACCTGTAGGAAAATAGAAGCTGAGCTGTGATTGATTGCTATAGGCAGCCTAATAAATCTCCAGCCAACAGTAAACTCACCCCCTGGCCAGGCAGTATATGTTACCTCACACATACACATAATAGACAGCTCATGTGACTGACATCTGCCTTAATTCCCTATATGGCACATGTGTTACACATTGGCTGTTTTTAATCAGATGTTTATGTTTGGAAAATAAAGATAGCACACGTATGAGGCGAGTTGTGTGAGGTGATTTGTGCACATCTGTGTCTGTCTGTGTGGTGTGTGTGTCCCTGGGGTGTGTATGTGTGTGTCCCTGTGTGGGGGGGTATGTGTGGTGTGTGTCTCTGTTGTGTGTGTCTCTTTGTGGTGTGTGTGTGTGTGTGTCCCTGTGGGGTGAGTGCATGTGTCCCTATAGGGTGTGTATGTGTGTGTGTCCCTGTGGGGGGGTGTCTGTGTGGGGTGTGTGTGTCTCTGTGTTGTGTGTGTCTCTGTGTGGTGTGTGTCTCTTTGTGGTGTGTGTGTGTCCCTGAGGGGTGAGTGCATGTGTCCCTATAGGGTGTATATGTGTGTGTGTCCCTGTGGGGGGGTCTGTGTGGTGTCTGTGTGTCTCTTTGTGGTGTGTGTGTGTCCCTGTGGGGTGAGTGCATGTGTCCCTATAGGGTGGCTATGTGTGTGTGTCCCTGTGGGGGGGGGTCTGTGTGGTGTGTGTGTCTGTGTCATGTGTGTCTCATTGTGGTGTGTGTGTGTGTCCCCGTGGGGTGAGTGCATGTGTCGCTGTAGAGTGTGTGTGTGTGTGTCCCTGTGGGGCTGCATCTTAGCGACTATACACTTGCTGTTACTCTTTGTGTGCGTGTGTTGTGTATACATGTCCCCGTGCGTGGTGAATATCTCATGTTGGGGCCCCACCTTAGTGACTATATGCTGGTATGTGCTGTTAGTCTTTGGCGCTATCATTAAGCCCCTCTCATTCACAACTGTCAAGTGGTAACTGTCACTTTTTCCCCATTATGTAGATAGGGGCAAAATTGTTTGGTGAATTGAAATGCGCGGGGTTAAAATGTCACCTCACAACATAGCCTGTGACGCTCCCGGGGTCCAGACGTAGGACTGTGCAAAATTTTGTCTCTATAGCTGACATCTGTTGATTTTCCTCCAACTCTTTTGCATTCACTTTTTCCCCATTATGTAGATAGGGGCAAAATTTTTTGGTGAACTGGAACGCGCAGGGTTAAAATTTCACCTCACAACATAGACTATGAGGCTCCCGGGGTCAAGACGTGCGACTGTGCAAAATTTTGTAGCTGTAGCTGGCAGCTGTCGATTTTCCTCCCACATGTTTCCTTTCCCTTTTTCCCCATTATGTAGATAGGGGCAAAATAGTTTGGTGAACTGGAACGCGCGGGGTTAAAATTTCGCCTCACAACATAGCCTATGACGCTCTCAGGGTCCAGACGTGTGACTGTGCAAAATTTTGTCTCTATAGCTGACAGCTGTCGATTTTCCTCCAATATTTTTCCATTCACTTTTTCCCCATTATGTAGATAGGGCCAAAATTGTTTGGTGAACTGGAACGCGCAGGGTTAAAATTTCGCCTCACAACATAGCCTATGACGCTCCCGGGGTCGAGACGTGTGACTGTGCAAAATTTTGTGGCTATAGTTGCAACGGTGTAGATGCCAATCCCGGATATACACACATGCACACATACACACATACACACATTCAGCTTTATATATTAGATTTAGAAAACATTACAAATTATGCATATAGTTGCAAGCCAGAAAATACAGGTTAAGGAATCACAGTAAGAACATCATATGCAGAGATGATGAAAATGAACAACCAAAAATATTTTGCACCCTCTCCCATAATAGGGTCATCCAGTCCCCTAATTATAATCCAGAACCGAAAAATAAAATGGCCCTTCTCGGAACATTCATTGGATTATCTCGTAGTGCATTATCACTATCTCTGATTGATCTCATAATAGTGGGCCCTCGCGGAACTCGCCCAAAGATTGGGACATCAAAGACAGCCCACCGTCCATGGAATTTCTCCATTCTATGTGTATTTTACTCTATTCCAGTATTACTGGAGGATCGATAGAGGGTGGTCTAAAATAGAAATTTTCAAAACCAAAAATTAAAGAACATTACAGAGGAAGGTGAGGGGAAGGAAAAGAGAGAGGTAGAAAGATAAAAGATAAAAGAAGGAGTAGAGAAATATCTAGAATCACTGGGGTCAGGTGAAGGAGAGGGTTAGACCAGGGAGGGATAGAGAGAAAGGATTACCTCGACCCTGTGTCAGCCATAAGTCATATCTCTGGAACGGCCTCGGAGAAAATACTCCTGAAATCAACCGAATCTTGAATTAAGGCTCGAGCTGCTGAGACACAAAAACGGAGGATATCCCTCTTATGAAGCCCAATAGGCCCCGGGAAGATAGATAACAGAGCCACTTCAGGACAGCACTCAACCTGTTTACCTGTTATCTGAGTGTAAGTCCTAAATACCTTAGACCAGAACCGCTGGATTTCCCTGCAGCTCCACTAAATATGGATAATTGTCCCTGGAGATTCCCCGCAACGACAACACCTGTCCGTAGTGTCAGGGAACATGCGCTGTAGAGCAACCGGACATAAGTACCATCTGATGAGCAGCTTGTAACTCCTTTCTTGTGCGATACAGGCATTAGCTAATTTATGAGTAAATAAAAAGCATTTCTGCCACTCACTATCTGAGATAGTCCTGTCTAACTCCGTCTCCCAAGCACGCTGGAAATATAGGGTGACCTGCTCTTTCATGGACCCTAATGCCTGATATAACACAGATATTTTACGTTTCGGGGGGGAATCTTGCTGGAACAATCTCCAATATATTGGGAGTCAATCTCCCCTTGCACGTGCCGTCAGCCGGGAATAAGAACGATTTATACTGGAGAAACTCGAACCATCTAAGTGGCCTAGTAGGATCTATAGATTGTAGTTCCCCCATCGAGGGTAAATTACCGTCAGAAAGGGTCTGTCCCATTCCGGTATCGTTCACACTCTGCCAACATAGAAATCTTTGCCTTCCAAACCCAGGTGTAAAAGTTGGACTGGAAAAAAGGGGGGTAAGAGGGCTAAGTCTGTCATCTAAATGGAGAGCATTTGTCACCGAGTGCCACACCGTCAAAGTGATCCTGGTCATGTCAGGTAGGAGAGCTATTTCCTTTAAGTTCCCTGGGCGAATCCAGAGCAGGTGTTTCAGTGGGATCCCCAGGCCGTCCTGCTCCACCTCTACCCATCTCTTAGATGATGCACAATAGTGCCAATCTAGTGCCCTGGTGAGAGAAGAAGCCAAAAAGTATGTCTTTATGTTAGGTAGTCTGACCCCTCCCTTGGATTTAGGTAAGGATAAGATACTAATCCGTAATCTAGATCTCTTTCCCGCCCCAGATAAATTTGATAACAAGAGATTGTAGTTTAGCGAAAAACGTCCTGTCCGGTAGAACAGGAACTGTCTGGAAGATATATAAGAGTTGGAGCAAGACATCCATTTTTATTACATTCATTCTCCCAAACCAGGATAACTTTAATTGTCGATAAGATATAAAAGCCGCCTCGACATTTGTCAATAAGGGGTGATGATTAAGCCTAAACAGTTGCTTAAGGTCTCTCGGGATAAGAACGCCCAGATATTTAATAGCCTCCGTCTTCCATTTGAACGGGAACTGTCTAGACAAATGAGCTACCAAGTCTCCGGACAGGGAAATGTTGAGTGCCTCGGTTTTAGAACAGTTAACTTTGAAGTTACTTAGTTGTCCGAATTGTTCGAACTCTTTTAAAATAAAGGGGATAGAGATTAGGGGTTGCGATGTATATAGCAATAAATCATCGGCAAATAGTGCCGTTTTGTGATGACTCTGTCCCAGTTCAATCCCGCGAATGTTGCTATTGGCTCTGAGTGCCGTTGCTAAATGTTCCATTACTATAATGTATAGCAGGGGTGACAAAGGGCACCCCTGGCTAGTACCGTTTGCTATTCTAAATGGGGAAGACAAGGCACCACCAATCTTCACCCTAGCAGACGGTGAGGAGTATAAAGACATGATTCCGTGCAAAAACCGGGGTCCCAGGTCAAGCTGGATCAGCGCCTCCCTCATAAACCCCAGTGGACTCTGTCAAAGGCCTTTTCTGCATCCACAGAAATCAGGCCTAGTGGAGCTGAGTTAAGTTTGGCTTTAGCAATAAGGAGCAAGGTTCTAATGGTGTTATCTCTTGCCTCCCGGCCTCTGACGAAGCCCACCTGGTCTGAGTTAATCACGGAAGGCTCAGTATCTGCATTATTCTGTATATACACACTGCACAGTACCACTTCTCCTATCAGGTATACTCGGTGTAATCCTCATCTGTATTATTCGGGATATATATACTGCACAGTACCCCTACTCCTGTCCTGTTGTCAGAGGTGGTATTGGACTTTGATTTTCAGCATATAACTGTTGTTTAAATTAATTATCCCCAATATGGAGTCATCACTTCTCTTCTGTATAGGTGATGACTTTCCCTTCGCTCTGGATCTGACCACTGGGTCCCCACAATCCTGAGAAACGTGACTTTGAAGAGTAACATGTAAATGGAGCTGTGGGTGAGTATTTCCTTTGCTGCGCCATTCACATATGGCTCTTCAGATAACTCTTTTGAGAAAGTTATGAGGCCACGACAACGTAAAAGCTAAATTCATTGATCGGGTCTGATGGGTGTTATAGTATGTGGGCTGGTGGAGCTTGTTTTCCAGGGCTTGTTTGGTCCCAGTCCGGCCCTGCGTCCACCACCGCAGCCAGGACTACTAACACTACACTCTGTCCTTAGCTTGCGCACGCGGGGTGGGAAAACCATCAGCCGTATGAGAGGCTGGAACCAGTAGTGAAATAAACCATCCACCCTTATCAGGGGCCGGAAAACCAGGGAAACATAATCTCCCCACTCAGCCCGTCTCTCCGTGCCTTTCTCTCTTTCTCTGTACTGAAACTGCAGCAATGATAGCACTGACATAAACACAGATGAACTCAGGACCGGCTTGCAGGAGCACAAATAAGGCAGACAATTAAGGAATTCTCACGACCGGGTTTCAAGGGCTAGGAGTTCTCAGATCCGGTCATCTATGTCCGAGTCTGACAGCCAGCTACCTCCATCCCTGCATGGAGACACAGGAGGGTCTTAGGTAAGATAAATAATTTTCCTACCTCTTTGTAGCCTACAGGTCTACCCCTCGTGTATGGTCCTTCCTGGGAATGGAGGATCAGGTGTGGCTGTCATGCCCTGGACGTCTCGTCCTAGCCCCACGTTGGGCGCCAACTGTAATGGATGCCCTCCACACTTTTCGGGTGGGCTATCATCTTAAGTGTCTGCCTCCAAATTGGATGCTTTGTCTGAGTGTGTGCACGCCACCGTAAGAACCACGCTGACAACAAGTCAAAGTAGAGCTTAATGACACAGACCTTTATTTTAGGAGGGGTTAGTAGTTTTATTACTTATCATTAAAGGGGCATTTCTTAGGGGTGTTACATCATATTATGCTGAATCTACATTTTATTCTGAAAAAGACATTCAATCATATAGTGTGTTAGTTAGCATTTTAGCCTTGGTTAGTACATTCAGTACAGGAACATCTTGATAAGAGCTTCCACACTGCTACATCTAACTCAAAACATTATATATAAAACTAGAGCAAAGGAGCAAGGCCTTTTTCTATAAACAGGCCACTGCCTGCACGCTGGAAGATTTCTGGGTGTCTGCAATAATTTATTAACTATTTATTGCCATGACACTGGTGAGTGCAGCTCAAAGAGTGAGTGATGTGTGGCTGTGAGCGCGGGCAGTGAGATGTAAAGGCGACGTGATTGGGCGCTGGCACAGGAAATGCACATCACTTTGGGACTGCATCGTGACGGATGAACATCAGGTGGCTAAGCATCTGCCAAGCTGAGTAATGGATCAGGTTCTGGAGATGTCACCCTTGGAGAACTGGATCTATGTGACCACCGCAGGGGTTGGAGAGGCAGTTCTCGCACCACCAGACCATCCGGTACATCATACCGCTCTATTCTACTGTGTCAGCTAGGGCACTCTGGTGCATCCTGCTCAGGGGCTATTATGTGAAGAGATCGATCCAGTGCTAGTGCTAGTCAGCTGACATCTTTTGCTTTCTCCAGAGGGGACCCCAGAAATGGACCCATCCCAATGCCCGCTTGAGAACCCAGAAGCTGGTCAGTGGACTTGTTAGCCTATTGCGATCTGACGGCCCTTGAGCTAGTGGACATGGAACTGGACAAGGAGGAAATTTGCTTTGAAGACCCAGCTTTCCCTGCCGTTGCTCTGGCCCCAAAAGCACCCCTGCCCAAAACCTTTGACTGGGAAGGGGAGATGTGGGGCCCCCTACCCCTTTCCAGTAAGTAAAAATAAACTAAAAAAGGAAGCAAGCGCAGATAGGGTCTTATCTTTTTAACAATCAGTGGCTTAAGAGCCGTAATAAACACTGCTCACCTTGTCTAGTTGTGTGACACACAACCAGTATGAAAAACATGTAATGGCAGCTGCTGCTGGACCCACACCTCCACGTGCTATGTGGTCAAATTCCAGATTTTTCCAGGGACAATGTGTCGTCGGTCCGCGCTGCCACAAAAAAAACATTGTCCCTGGAAAAACCTTTCCAGTAAGTAGGCCTTCAACCTGAGCTGAAGTCTGAGCTGATGCCGAGGGAAGAGAGGATGCCAGAAGAGGCCTTGACCCAAGAATGGATGTAGGGACCAAAAAGGGCAACGTTCAACTGCCAGTGCCCTATAGCCATGTAGTTGACTTTTTTTTAGGAAAAGGGGTATGAATTCATCACCGAGAAGCAGACTAGCATCCCAGCTATACAGGGCCATATTGCAAAGGACAATCTATCCTCTCAGCTCCGTACTGTGTATATCATGAAAGTGGTAGTCTTAAAGGGTGGTACATGTGCGGCGCCCCGTGTAGTCAGGCGTCACAGAGGGGTATTGCACCCGTAAAAGAAGTGTAACTGCCCCAGCTGCAAGTGGACCCTAGGTTGGTGGGTGGGACCCATTCCCAGCACTCCCACATTAGCTGAGCGGTGGGAGGTTACCCGGGAGGGGATATATTCACCTCTAGGGGGAAAAAGGAGGTCTTAAGTCTTCAGCAGAATGGCCAGCTAGGAGAAAGAGTAGTCTCTCTAGTTGGTGAGAGAGAGAGAGGGACGGAACAGTCGGAGAAGGAGGAAAGTTAGAAAGAGGCTGTTGAACGAGGCGGAAGGGTTACCCGGACGGTTTCAAGCTGATCCGGAGGGAAGGAGAAGGGGTCTTGAGGAGATCTTGAAAGAGGGCGCCCGACGAGCAGAGTTGAGGCCCTAGGGAGAAAGGGAGATCCCCAGAGTGGAGCGACCAAACTCCAGGGGAATCTCCAGTCCACCACGGGAAGTCCATCTTTGCAGTCAGCAACCGGCTGCTGTGGTCCATATATCGCCACAGCACCCTGCCAGGTGGAGCGGTCTGCCTGCTTCCTCACCACGAGGGAGAAGACCCCCAATACTACCTACATGGAGCCATTGGGTATAGGCCCATCCTAGGCGGGGAAGAAAGGACAAGGGTTCGTCAACTAAGGTACACCACGGGTTTACCATACCACCTGGGATCCAGTTGCAGCCACCCGTAGAGCTACCTGTTATTTTAACATCTGATGTTGGACTGTGAACTTTGTATGATGCTGCTACAAGTTGACAGTAAAGAACCTGTGAGAAAGTGACTTTGCCTGTGTGTGAGTTTCTTCATCTACCTGTTCCCTTGCAGGAACGCTGCCCCGGAGGACCAGCTCCGCCTGTAGGGAGCTTTGCCAACTTAGCCGTACTATTAATTATGTATTCTTTTTGACTGAGGTCCCTCTTCCCCCTTCCCCGCCCGGAGGCCAGCTTGGGTCTCCATCTTGTTGGAGTCCAGCACACACTTTTCCTTTTTCAATTAAAAATAAAGGCATATAAACCCATTCACATTGCACAACTCTGTTAGTCATAGTGTTAGGACCCAGTGAGATGGAAGCACCTTGGCGTCAGTCACTGGGTACTCCGCACTGGCCACTGCTGAAGCTAAGTCTTCTTATTTACACTATATTCTAGGGCAGTGATTGCTGTAATACATTTTATCATTTTACTTGTATTAGCTGTGCAGCTCGGCCGCTCATTGCACTCAGGGGAATGTGTGGGTCAAGTCTTCATAGAGAGCAGCCCTGTGAATGGAGACCCTCAATTCCCTCAGGAGAGGGTGGAGTCTGTACAAAATTGGAGGGACCCAGAAAGTGAACAAAGACCCCTGACCCTTGGATATGTCCTGAGGAGGGAGTGGAAGGCTACACGAAATGGTCTTTCAGGCAAAGCAGAGGACCCCTCTGCTTGTTTCCTACTGGCCACTGGACATGTTGACATAGGGGAGCCAGTTCTAAAGCGTGCTCCTCTTGAGAGAAGAATCATGCGTAAAGCAGATCTAAAGAGTTCAAGTCCAAAGAAGCCGTTGTTGGCCCTTGTCGGGTGCCCTGTTGGCCAGATGAGATCTGTGTGTGAATTGTCTATATCGTTTATGACCAGCACTCAGTGGTGGGAGGTTGATGGTGCTATGTAGGAAAGGATCTGGTGATCTCTATCGTAGTTATAATAGAATCCAAGCACTCATCTGGTTCAGTTTCAAGTGATTTATTGTGAAGCACACATGGATGGTGAGGTGACAGCAGCAATAACGTTTCGGCCCCCAATTAGGCCTTTCTCAACACGTCACTGCTAATGATGTTAGGGGAGTAAACATCAGGTATGGAGCACTGTATGGTAAGACGAGAGCCCCCTGCACCATGGAACAGTACATCTGTTGCAGGCCTATTAGGCAGTGTATCTGTGCAGGCTTTGTGCTGTACCCATAGGTATGTGGAATGTTCCAGAATGCTGGAGAATCGTCTTATTATGTTTCTGATAGCCCCTGATGTGGTAGCTCCCAGTGTGTGACCCCTGGTCTGGGGAAGTACCGTTAGTATCGTAGTCTTGGGAGAGCCAGCACCGTCCGTGCCTAGGCTGAGCTACCACATCAGGGGCTATCAGAAACATAATAAGACGATTCTCCAGCATTCTGGAACATTCCACATACCTATGGGTACAGCACAAAGCCTGCACAGATACACTGCCTAATAGGCCTGCAACAGATGTACTGTTCCATGGTGCAGGGGGCTCTCGTCTTACCATACAGTGCTCCATACCTGATGTTTACTCCCCTAACATCATTAGCAGTGACGTGTTGAGAAAGGCCTAATTGGGGGCCGAAACGTTATTGCTGCTGTCACCTCACCATCCATGTGTGCTTCACAATAAATCACTTGAAACTGAACCAGATGAGTGCTTGGATTCTATTATAACTGTGTGTGAATTGTGTTTTTATTTTTTCTGAGGGTCGATTAATTGCCCTCGTGGCTGGATAGACCTTATTTTTATTTTTCCCCCCTTCAAGTTGTTGCACCTGTTGCGCTTCCCACTGCTGGATTGATGAGACTGTAGCCTTCGAGCTGGACTATAGCCTTTGGGCTGGACTGTGTCCAAATTCCCTTAACCCTAGAATGTGTAACCCAGGCCGTTTAGGCCCACTAGCTTACTTTTTCCTATTTTCTGCAAAATTACTTTATTTAGAGTTTTGAAAGTCTAGGTATTCCTCAAGTACAGTGTTGGCCAAAAGTATTGACACCCCTGCAATTCTGTCAGATAATACTCAGTTTCTTTGGAAGTACACTGAGCTGTAGGCTGATTTTCTGCTAAGGGAAAAAAAAAATTTAAATCTGATTTTCTAGCGAGTGTGACACGAGCTTAGTGTGACGGAGCGTAAGTGCGGACGGAAGTAAGTGTGTGACTTGTGATTCAGTGAGGAGGTGTTTGGGAATCCTGCAACAAATACCTGTGTGAATTGCTGACTGCTTTTTTTTTACCTTTTTAATTGTATTGGGCTTTCTTAACTTTCTTTTCTCTCTACAAGTTTATAGTCTCTTATTTTTCTACCTGTAAGTTAAAGGGTTAACTACTTTGCACTTAAAACCTGTGGTGTAGCTGTGGTGTAGCTATACTTACAAGGGGTTAATTAAGGGTGGGGGTGCATAATTAAGGGTTTACAAGAAGCAGCTGGATGGGGCTTCCATTCCTTTGGAAGTACACTGAGCTGTAGGCTCATTTTCTGCTAAGGGAAAAAAAAATTTAAATCTGATTTTCTAGCGAGTGTGACACGAGCTTAGTGTGACGGAGCGTAAGTGCAGATGGAAGTAAGTGTGTGACTTGTGATTCAGTGACTTTGGATTTAGGGAGTTTGGAAGGGAGGACTTACTGAATTGCAGGTTGTATTTAATTAATACTTTGCATTTCTTTTTACTTATCATTTCTGTCTGGTGCAATCTCCATTAGGAAATGAGCTCCATGATTGGCAATGCCATCCAGTGTACATCTTGCCACATGTATGCATTCCTTGACCAGCCGGTCGAGGGTGCATACTGCTGTGTGAGATGTGAGTACGTTGTGCATTTGGAAGCCCAGATACTGGATCTAAATGAACAACTGACAACGCTGAGATCCATAGACAATATGGAAAGGAGTCTGCTGCTCACTGAACAGCTGCTCAATGGGATAGATGTGGGGGAGGATGGTAGCATGGAGCTGCAGGACCATGAGGTAGCTAGCCGGGTGACAGTTAGAAGGCGGGGTAGAGGGAAGGGTGCCAGGGAGGCTAGCCCTGATCTGGCACACCCCAATAAATTTGCTATGTTGGCAGATGAGGGGGGTGTGAGTTCAGGTACAGCACTGCTGCAGCAGGGCATGACCTCTGAAAGCCAGAGGAGTGTCTGCTCCAGTAAGGGGGAAAAACAGGATTGAAGGGCAGGCTAGACAGGTGCTGGTAGTGGGGGACTCAATTATTAGGGAATAGATAGGGCAATCTGTCGCAAAGACAGGGATCGGCGAACAGTGTGCTGCCTACCTGGCGCTCGAGTCCGGCACATCGCTGATCGGGTTGACAGATTACTGGGAGGGGCGGGTGAGGACCCAGCGGTCATGGTGCACATTGGCACAAATGACAAAGTTAGAAGTAAGTGGAAGGTCCTTAAAGATGATTTCAGGGAATTAGGCTGCAAGCTTAAGGCAAGGACCTCCAAGGTAGTATTCTCTGAAATACTGCCTGTACCATGTGCCACACCAGAGAGGCAAAGGGAGATTAGGGAGATAAATAAGTGGCTCAGGAATTGGTGTAGGAAGGAGGGGTTTGGGTTCCTGGAGAACTGAGCCACTTCTCTGTTGGCTACAGGTTCTATGCTAGCGATGGGCTACACCTCAATGTGGAGGGATCAGCTGTGCTGGGGGAGAAAATGGCTAGAAGGTTGGAGGAGTGTTTAAACTAGGGATTGGGGGGGAGGGTATTCATTGTATAGGAGGGGAAGATAGTGTAAATAGTAACCTGGGCACAAGTAATAAAATTGGGAGTGGCATGGGGGGTGGGGTTAGAACAGTCAATATAGTAGGAAGGAATAAGGTAAAAAGAGATGCATAAAGTGCATGTACACTAATGCCAGAAGTCTCACCAACAAAATGGAGGAATTAGAATTGATTTTGTTGGAAAATAATTATGACATGGTGGGGATTTCGGAGACTTGGCTGGATGAGAACCATGACTGGGCTGTTAATTTACAGGGCTATTGTCTGTTCAGAAATGACCGTACAAATAAGCGAGGAGGAGGTGTATGTTTATACGTAAAATCATCCTTAAAACCCATCCTGCGTGATAATATAGGTGAATCTAATGGAAATGTAGAGTCCCTGTGGGTGGAGATAAGGGGAGGGGGAAAAAATAATAAATTACTGATAGGGGTTTGTTATAAGTCCCCAACGATAATGGAAGTGGAGGAGAATATCCTCATAAAGCAAATAGATGAATCAGCGACTCAGGGAGAAGTCATTATTATGGGGGACTTCAACTACCCTGAAATACATTGGGGAACAGAAACCTGCAGTTCCAGCAAAGGTAATAAGTTTTTGAAAACTATGAGAGACAATTACCTTTCACAACTGGTTCAGGACCCAACAAGAAGGGGGCACTGCTGAACCTAATATTAACCAACAGGCCGGACCGCATATCAAATATACGGGTTGGAGGTCACTTGGGTAATAGTGATCATAACATAATAAGCTTTCAAGTATCCTTTACTAAGATGTGTAGTAGAGAGGCTACAAGGACACTAAACTTCAGGAAGGCAAATTTCCAACGGTTAAGAGATGATCTTAGTGCAATAAACTGGGACGATGTCCTGAGACATAAAAGTACACAAAGCAAATGGGAGATGCTTATTAGCATCCTGAATAGGACCTGTGCACAATATATACCCTATGGGAATAAGCATGCTAGAAATAGGAGGAAATCACTATGGCTAAATAAAGCGGTAAGAGGTGCGAAAAGTGACAAAAAGAAAGCATTTAGGGAATTAAAGCAAGTAGGTAGTGATGAAGCATTAATAAATACAGAAAATTAAATAACATCTGTAAAAAGCAAATCAAGGCAGCAAAGATTGAGACAGAGAGACTCATTGCCAGAGAAAGTAAAAATAATCCCAAAATATTTTTTAACTACATAAATAGTAAGAAACTAAAAAATGATGGTGTTGGCACCTTTAAAAATAGTCTGGGTGAAATGGTTGATGAGGATGAGGAAAAAGCCAATATGCTAAAGGACTTTTTTTCAACAGTATTTACAAAAGAAAATCCCATGACAGACAATATGATCAGTGATAAAAAAAATTGTCAATTAAATGTCCCCTGCTTAACCCAAGAGAAAGTACGGCATCGTCTAAAAATCACTAAAATTGATAAATCCCCGGGCCCGGATGGGATACACCCCAGAGTGCTGCAGGAATTAAGTACTGTCATAGATAGACCATTATTTTTAATAATTAAAGATTCCATAATAACAGGGTCTGTACCACAGGACTGGCGTATAGCAAATGTGGTGCCAATATTCAAAAAGGGGACAAAAACTGAACTTGGAAATTATAGGCCAGTAAGCTTAACCTCTACTGTGGGTAAAATCCAAGAGGGTTTTCTAAGACATGCTATACTGGAGTATCTGAAGAAAAATAACCTCATGACCCATTATCAACATGGTTTTATGAGGGACCGTTCCTGTCAAACTAATCTGATAAGCTTCTATGAAGAAGTAAGTTCTGGACTGGACCAAAGAAATGCAGTGGATGTGGTGTATATGGACTTTTCAAAAGCTTTTGATACGGTGCCACACAAAAGGTTGAGACATAAAATGAGGGCAATGGTGATAGGGGAAAATATGTGTAAGTGGGTTAAGAACTGGCTTAGTGATAGGAAACAAAGGGTGGTTATTAATGGAATACTCTCAGAATAGGTCACAGTTAACAGTGGGGTACCACAGGGGTCAGTGTTGGGCCCGCTTCTATTTAATATATTTATTAATGACCTTGTAGGGGGCATACAGAGTAGAATCTCAATATTTGCAGATGACACTAAACTCTGCAGGGTAATCAATACAGAGGAGGACAATTTTATATTACAGGAGGATTTATGTAAACTAGAAGCTTGGGCTGCTAAATGGCAAATGAGCTTTAATGGGGATAAATGTAAAGTCATGCACTTGGGCAGAGGAAACAAAAGGTATAATTATGTGCTTAATTGTAAAACACTGGGCAAAACTGTCACTGAAAAATACCTGGGTGTATGGGTAGATGACAAACTCACATTTAGTGGCCAGTGTCAGGCAGCTGCAGCAAAGGCAAATAAAATAATGGGATGCATTAAAAGAGGCATAGATGCTCATGAGGAGAACATAATTTTACAAGTCACTAGTGCGTCCACACTTAGAATACTGTGTACAATTCTGGTCTCCGGTGTATAAGAAAGACATAGCTGAACTAGAGCGGGTCCAGAGAAGAGCGACAAAAGTCATTAGAGGACTAAGGGGTCTGCAATACCAAGACAGGTTATTAAACTTGGGGTTATTTAGCTTGGAAAAACGAAGGCTTAGGGGTGATCTTATAATAATGTATAAATATATGAGGGGACAGTACAGAGAACTTTCTAATGATCTCTTTACTCTTAGGTCTGAGACGGGGACAAGGGGGCATCCTCTACGTCTGGAGGAAAGAAGGTTTAATCATAATCACAGACGCGGATTCTTTACTGTAAGAGCAGTGAGACTATGGAACTCTCTGCCACATGATGTTGTAATGAGTGAGTCACTACTAACATTTAAGGGAACTAGTCTGATTGCCATATCTGGAGTCAGGAAGGAATTTTTTTCCCCAATGTGGAGCTTAGTGTTGCCACATGGTTTTTTTTTGCCTTCCTTTGGATCAACATGTTAGGCTATGGGTTGCACTAGATGGACTTAAAGTCTTCCTTCAACCTTAAAAACTATGTTACTATGTTACTATGTTCTTCCTGAAAATGATTGCAATCACAAATTCTTTGGTATTATTATCTTCATTTAATTTGTCTTCAATGAAAAAACACAAAAGAGAATGAAGCAAAAAGCAAAACATTGATCATTTCACACAAAACTCCAAAAATGGGCCAGACAAAAGTATTGGCACCGTCACCCTAATACTTGGTTGCACAACCTTTAGCCAAAAACAACTGCGATCAACCGCTTCTGGTAACCATCAATGAGTTTCTCACAATGCTCTGCTGGAATTTTAGACCATTCTTCTTTGGCAAACTGCTCCAGGTCCCTGATATTTGAAGGGTGCCTTCTCCAAACTGCCATTTTTAGATCTCTCCACAGGTGTTCTATGGGATACATGTCTGGACTCATTGCTGGCCACCTTAGAAGTCTCCAGTGCTTTCTCTCAAACCATTTTCTAGTGCTTTTTGAAGTGTGTCTTGGGTCATTGTCCTGCTGGAAGACCCATGACCTCTGAGGGAAACCCAGCTTTCTCACACTGGGCCCTACATTATGCTGCAAAATTTGTTGGTAGTTTACAGACTTCATAATGCCATGCACACGGTCAAGCAGTCCAGTGCCAGAGGCAGCAAAGCAACCCCAAAACATCAGGGAACCTCTGCCATGTTTGACTGTAGGGACCGTGTTTTTTTCTTTGAATGCCTCTTTTTTTCTCCTGTAAACTCTATGTTGATGCCTTCGCCCAAAAAGAGAGAACATTCTTCCAAAACATTTTAGTCTTTCTCAGGTAAGTTTTGGCAAACTCCAGCCTGGCTTTTTTATGTCTCGGGGTAAGAAGTGGGGTCTTCCTGGGTCTCCTACCATACAGTCCCTTTTCATTCAGACGCCGATGGATAGTACGGGTTGACACTGTTGTACCCTCGGACTGCAGGGCAGCTTGAACTTGTTTGGATGTTAGTTGAGGTTCTTTAACTACCATCCGCACAATCTTGCGTTGAAATCTCTTGTCAATTTCTCTTTTCCGTCAACATCTAGGGAGTTTAGCCACAATGCCATGGGCTTTAAACTTCTTGATGACACTGAGCACGGTAGACACAGGACTATTCAGGTCTTTGAAGATGGACTTGTAGCCATGAGATTGCTCATGCTTCCTCACAATTTGGTTTCTCAAGTCCTCAGACAGTTCTTTGGTCTTCTTTCTTTTATCCATGCTCAATGTGGTACACACAAAGACACAGGACAGAGGTTGAGTCAACTTTAATCCATGTCAACTGGCTGCAAGTGTGATTTAGTTATTGCCAACACCTGTTAGGTGCCACAGGTAAGTTACAGGCGCTGTTAATTACACAAATTAGAGAAGCATCACATGATTTTTCTAACAGTGCCAATACTTTTGTCCACCCCCTTTTTTATGTTTGGTGTGGAATTATATCCAATTTGGCTTTAGGACAATTCTTTTTGTGTTTTTTTCATTGAAGACAAATTAAATGAAGATAATAATACCAAAGAATTTGTGATTGCAATAATTTTCAGGAAGAAACTGAGTATTATCTGACAGAATTGCAGGGGTGTCAATACTTTTGGCCAACACTGTATGTCGTTGTTGGCAATATCCAGTTGTTTATATAATTTTATGTGATAGGCATATTGGTATCACAATAATTTATTGGGGAAATCCCATATTTACAGAACCAGGGCCTTTAAGGCCCGTACTATGTTTCTCATGTAATCATCAGTGTTTGCGTCTCAAGTTACTGTGTTATTATAGTCAGGGTTGGTTGGGATTGATGGATCATGCCTGTGTGTTGAAGGACTGTGGTGATGTAATAGCCATGTAATCTTGGGGGGGAGACTAACTCCTCCTTCCCAAAACCATAAAGCCATGACATCATCGCGGATCCTTGTGAACACAGTAATGAGCACCAGGAAGACACTATACACCAGGGGTCTCAAACTCGCAGCCCGGAGGCCGCATGCGGCCCCTGGGGCTTCACTATGCGGCCCGCGGCATCTTGGACAACTTAATGATGCATTGCTCCAGTGCAGGGGACCACTGCAGTCCCTGCTGTGTGATGACTTCTGTTCGCAGCACTAACAAGCTCTGCCACTCAGCAAGATCAATGAAAGCTGCCAGCCAATGAGAGGCCCGCAGCTGACGGCAGAATATGACGTCACCTGCGGGCTTCTGACTGGCAGATTGCATTGATCTTGATGAGCAACAGAGCTTGTCTGAGCAGCGACTGGAGGAAGTCATAGCACAGCGGAGCCGGAAGCCAGCACAGCGGGGACCGTGGCGGCCCCCTGCACTGTAGCGATGCATCATTAAAGTGAGAAAAGTGTGAGTGTGTGTGAGAGGGTGTGTGTGTGAGGGTGAGTGAGGATATGTGTATAAGTGTGTGCGAGTTTCAGTGTGTGTATGAGTGTGAGTGTAAGAGTGTGTATGAGGATGTGTGTGAGTGTGTGTGAGAGTATGTGTGTGTGTGTGTGGGGGGGGGTTGTGTGTGGGTTTGTGTGTGAGTGTGATAGAATGTGTATTTGAGTGTGTAAAAAGAAGGTAAAACAGGATGGGGAGAATCACTATAATAGTAGATCAAGATGGGGGACATCACTATAAAAGAGGATCAGGATGGGGACATCATCACTAAAGGGGATCAGTAAGGGGACATCACTACAAAAGGGGATCATGATCCATGGGGGACATCACTGGAAAAAGGGATCAGGATAGTGGACATCACTAACAATGAATCAGGATAGGGATCATCACTAGAAAAAGGGATCAGGATGGGGGACATCACTAGAAAAGGGGATCAGGATGGGGGACATCAGTAGAAAAGGACATTATTACAGGATGGGGACATTACTACAAGAAAGGGATCAGTACTTTACTACATTGAGCAAAAAAAAAATTCTGGTATTACTAAAAATATCACTTAGTCCTACAAGGGATGCGGCCCCCCGCTATAAATGTTTCTCTATGTGCGGCCCACCAACCCAGCCGAGTTTGAGACCCCTGCTATACACTGTGAGCGAATTGCTGAAGGACCTGTGATGATGCCATGTTATGTTGGGAGGAAGAATTCAGCCTGTTTCTCAGCCTCTGTGTTTCAAGAAAAATTTAGCAAAGTGTATACATTGTGAGCCACAAAAATCCAGAATATTGTATATCACTAAAAGGTAAAAGTTGCTAAGGGTTACGGTCCCGTCACACTTGGCAACGTTCCAGCGGTCCCGACAATGATATGATCTGGTAAGGATCGCTGGAACATCGCTACGTGGTCGGTAGTGAGATGTCAGTCAGATCTACTCAACGATGCAGCAACAATACGGCGACCCGTATAACGACCTCAGCGGCCGTTGAGACCCTGTCACACAGCAGCTAGTCTAACGACTTAGACCTAGGTGGCTGAGTTCTGAGTCGACAACTAGGTCGTTGTTAAGGCTTCAAACACACCGATACATGCTGCCCAGCAGGAACCCGATGATCAAAAAATGGTCCAGGCCATTGCAACACGATCGGCGATGTCACAGCGGGGGCCCGATCGTTGCTACGTGTGAAACCTAGCGAGATCGCTGGCGAGATTGCTGTTGCGTCACAAAACCTGTGACGCAACAGCGATCTTGCTATATGTGACAGGAGCTTTAGAGAAGGAGGGGGAAGAGAAGCACTTTACCCTTAGTTCACACACTAGGAACGAGTGGACAACCTTCATTGTATTCATTGTTTTTCCTTTTAGTTTGCTGACATCTAAGGCCGCCTTCACATTGTGGGTCAGATCCGATCCGAGGCTTTCAGGGTGAACCTGACAGCCCCAGATCGGATCAGCACACAGAACCGGAGGGTTAATATGCCTTCCGGTCCGGTGTGCTGCCGCACACAGCTGCCGCCTCTAATAAATCAGGACCCCGGCTCGCAGGGAGCCATCCGCGGTCCTGAAACAACAGCGGCGTGCGGCCGCAGGTGTCCTGTTCCAGGATCCTCCCGGACCGGGGCAATCCGGCCCCATAGGCTCCCATGTCAGGGAGCGCTGGATTGCCCCGGATCAGGGAGGATCCGGGCAAATCCAGGGCATTCTGGGAGTAGACAATTAGAGGAGATATTCTCCTCTCAGACACAAAAACGTTGCAAGCAACGTTTTTGTGTCCATGAGAGAATTCTCAATTCTCCCGGATTGTCCCGGACAGATAATAACCAGATGGCAGAGAGCTGCAAACCGGCTTCTATCCGGCCCCATAGTATACTATGGTGCTAAAATCCAGTCCGGGGCTGTCCGGTTTACACAGACAGCCTCGGATCGGATGTGACCCACAATGTGAAGCCAGCCTAAGTCAACAATGGCACAGTCTGCTTCCAAGAGTTTGAAAGACCAAGAGAATGAAGCAATCATGTCTGAAAGTGGTGATGAAAGTGAACTTTCTTTGTTTAATGATGACTACCTGCCACCAGCTAATCACTCTGCTTCCTCATCCAGTGATTCTTCTGATGATGAAGAAGTGGATCCAGAGGAATTTAAAACAGAACATCCAAAACTTATGTATTTTGGGATAGTACTACTTCAGTACTTGGATAATACATAATATTGTGAGAGAAATTCAAAGAGATGTGAGAAATCCCCAATACTTGTCCCCAAAAAGGTTTTCTGCAGATGAGGTGCTTTTATATACAAACCTACCGAAGAAGGAAGACATATTGCTTCTGGAGAAAAAAACATGAAAAAATATTTCAAAACAGGAATTCTATAATTAAATTGGACTAACTCTTCAGGCAGGGTGTAACAAATCTTATGATGTTTCTATCAGAATTATTTCTGGACCCACTTACTGATCCACACTACAAAGCAATAATGTCAGTGGATAGACATTAGGAAATTCAGAGAAGTCTTCGATTTGATGATAAGCAAACTTGTCCTGCAAGGTTAGAAATGAATCAATTAGCACCTTAGTTGGAATATCTTTATAAAGAATTGTACAAACTCTACAACCCTAGTGCTATTGTAAAAGTGGCTGAGCAACTTGTTGCCTTCAGAGGACATCTTCATTCAATATACAGTATGCCTAGTAAACCAGCCAAGTATGGAATAAAAATATTCTGGATGTGTGAATATGCAAATTGTTATTGGATGAATGAGCTTATCTACTGTGACAAAGAAGTTGGCGTTACAGTGCAGAAAGACCTAGGTTCTGATATTATAAATAAAATTACTGTACCAATTTACTATACTGGTAGAAACATTACAATGGACAATAACTTTACTAATGTTGAACTGGTCAATTTTCTGCATGAAAAAGATCTTACAGTTGTTGGCACTATCAAGCCAAATTGAATAGATATTCTTCTGGTGATGAAGCACATTCCACAGCAAGCATTTAATGATAGTGCCTTTGGTTTCACCAACCAAGCAACAATGGCGTCTTACAAAACAAAGAAGGTAAAATCCGTTATATTACTCAGTACCATGCAGCATGATTCCAGTATTGACAGCAATGACAGGAAACTGAAACCAAAAATCATCCTGCACTATAAGGCTATGTGCACATCTGACGTTTGTGCATCTCTGCAGAACGTCCAAAAACCTGGGTTTTTTTAGCAGAAACTGAGTTTTCTGTGCTCAGCAGTGTCCCTCGTTTTTTGCTCGTTTTACGCCGGGTTTTCCAGCGTTTTTCTCGGCTGTTTTCTCGGCTGTTTTGAAAACTGAGTTTTTAGTGCACTTGATCAGCTGGAAGCGCTGGAAAAACGGAGGAAAGAAGTCACTTGCTCTATTCTTTGAAAAACGTTGTAAAAACTCAGTTTTGACTGAAAAAACTCAGTTTTGACTGAAAACGACCAGAAGAAAAACGTTCTAATGAAGACAGCGTATTCTAAACTCCATTGAGTATCATGTTAACCCAGCCGGTGGCTAGGATTAACATAAATTAACATAAAACTCAGCAGAAAACGCCGACGTAAAACGTCCAAAAACAGCCCAGAAAACGACTGATGTGCACTTACCCTAATATAATTAAAGGAGGTGTGGACAAGATGGAAGAAATGGTTGGAGAATATACATGCAAGAGACAAACAAAACGTTGGCCTGAAGTAATTTTTTCAAATATGCTTAATGTATTAACCCTTAATTTCTACATTATTTATACTGAAACTCATCCCAATTTCAATGCTCGGAGGAAGGACAGGAGATGCCTATTCTTGAAGGACATTTGCCATGAACTTGCATCTCCTCACGTGATGCAGTGAAGCAACATAAAATGATTGCCAAAGGAAACTAGAGAAGCTATGAAACGTTGTGGCGTACGTTTTCAGGCAATTCCAGAGCAAGGAGAAAGAAAACTAAAGCGTTGTTTTATTTGCCCAACAAAGACAGGAGAACTGAGTGCTTCTGAGCTATTTGTGGAGAAAATGTCTGTAAACAACATTCTTCAAAATAGAAAATATGTGTACATTTTGTGGAAGATCAATGAAAGTAAAAAGGAAATGAAATGTAGTTGGAGCTAGTTTATGTCAACCTTTATATAACCTTGTTTGTGTGTTTTTCATATCTTTGAAATTTGAAAAAAAAAATCGTTAACGGATTCATCACATTGAATGCGTACTGTGGGCCTTATAGGCCCATGTACATACTTTTTTGGTGTTTTCTTCAAACAATTATAATTAGACTGCTGTGCATATTTCATATCTTTGCAATTTTGAAATAAACTTGTAAAAGTTATTTATTTGAGTTCCTCCATATGATTTGTACAAGGGCCTAAAAGGCTCAGGTTATTTGAAAATGTATATTTCAGACGTCACGCATTCTAGGGTTAACTTGCCTCTCCTCCTATCAGAAATGGCCTGGCTTTGATCTATATTTACTTTCATTGCAGCAAATCACTGACGGACAAAAAGGAAAAATTCAATCTATTCTTTAGATCCCCTTTTAAGTATGATTACCTTATAAGAAATATCTACATTTAGAAACGTGCAACGATCGAAGGATAAACACATCAGAGAAAATGTTTCCAACAAAATGTTCTTTTCAAGGCACCAAGTTTATATCTGTAATAAATGTACCAAATCTGTCTTTAATGTTTTTAACACAATTATTGATGCTTTAAGTCCTTTTGATAGCTAACATCAAAAGAAAAGTCTCTAATTTCTATTTCAAACATTTACAGGTGTGCGTATTTGGAAAACCACGTATTTAGCAAACGTCAATCATTTCTAAATAGCCAGCGGAATCATACAATAATATCATTGTCACATGTACGTGAGTTCATTGTACGCTCCCGTGCAATTGGTGTTAAGTCACAAACTTGCCATTCTCTAATCCTTCTATTATGAAATATATAAGCAGTAAGTTGACAGTAAATGGCAATCGGTGTGTAATAGATACATTTAACTCTCTTTGAAAAAGTATGGGGCTGACATCTATTAAGGTAATTATATTTAATACACCTACGTAACGAGCTTATACATATTGAAGGATTTCACCTGTGCTACAATACTTTAGTGGTGTCAGTAGCAGATTTACATATTTAGTGTCTCTAGGATGAAATGTTATCTAGAAAAAAAATCGAACATAACCTCGAACTGCCGAATTTGAAGCAAATTGTTCGCATTCGTCGAATGACTCGAACATCGCACAAAACAGCTTGAATTTGAGATTGACGAACATTTCAAATCGAACACCGCTCATCTCTACTCAGGTCTCTTATACATGGTCACAATATTGGTGCATACTGATTGACTCACATGGGTATGTATACAGATTTCTATTCCACTTTACTCACAAATGTTTGATTGGGTAGAGGTCTGGGTACTGTGGGGGCTAACCCAGCACCTCTACTTCATTGTCATTGAACCATTTCTTTGCGAATCTTGATGCATGCTTAGGGTCATTGTCCTGCTTGAATACTATGTTTAATTTTTCATACCCAAGTAACTCGTCTTGTAGGATTCTCACATATAGCCCAGCATTAAAACCACCATCAATCTTAGTTAAGTATCCAATGACTTTGGCTTTGAAACAACCCATATCATCAGGCTTCCTTCACAGAATTTTACAGTTCCTTCAATTTATTCATCTATCAGTCCTTTTTCCCTTATTTCTTCCAGACCCATTTTCACCAATCATAGCCTAGTCTATTGACTATCTTCTCATCATTTCTCATCACCCATTTCCAATTTTCTACTGTTCACTTTTTGTACTTTTTTGCAAACTTGAACCAACGCTTCTTATGAAGATATTGAAGCTGAGTCTTCCTCACCTTTTTGGATCTCTATTCCAGATCTTTGTATCATGCATCGCATCAGGGCCGGCTCCAGGTTTTTGTGGGCCCCGGGCGAAACCGTATCAGTGGGCCCCTTTAGCACAAACCATGATACATTAATATAATATAGAAGCTACAGGCTGTGTATATATAATATAGAGGCTTGTGGGTGGGCTCTATATATAATATTAGAGGCTGTTCAGGGCTGTATATATAATATGGAGACTGCCAGGCTGTATAGATAATATAGATACTGCGGGTTGTATATATTATTTGGAGGCTGTGCTGGCCTGTATATAGTATTTGGAGGCTGTGCCAGGCTGTATATATTATTTGGAAGCTGTGGCAGCCGCCTCCAAATAATATATACAGCCCAGCACAGCCTCCATATTATATATACAGCACAGCCTCCAAATAATATATATATAGCCCATTGCAGCCTCCATATATATACAGCACAGCGGCAGCCTCCATATACCCCAGCACAGACTCCATATACATCAGCAAAGCCTCCATATACCTCTGCAGCAGCCTCCATGTACCACAGCAGCATCCTCCATATACCCCAGCAGCAGCCTCCATATGCCGCAATATACAGTCAGCACAACCTCCATATACACCCAGGACAGCCTCTATATACCCCAGCACAGCCTCTATATACCCCAGCACAGCGCCTCTATATACCCCAGCCCAGCGTCTCTATATACCACAGCCCAGCGTCTCTATATACCACAGCCCAGCCTCTATATACCCGAGCCTCTATATACCCCAGCCCAGCCTCTTTACCCCAGCACAGCGCCTCTATATACCCCAACACAGCGCCTCTATATACCCCAGCACAGCGCCTCTATATACCCCAGCACAGTGCCTCTGTATACCCCAGCACAGCACCTCTGTATACCCCAGCACAGCACCTCTGTATACCCCAGTACACAGCCTCTGTATACCCCAGCACACAGCTTCTATATACCCCAGCACACAGCCTCTGTATACCCCAGCACACAGCCTCTGTATACCCCAACACACAGCCTCTGTATACCCCAGCACACAGCCTCTGTATACCCCAGCAGCACAGCCTCTGTATACCCCAGCAGCACAGCCTCTGTATACCCCAGCAGCACAGCCTCTGTATACCCCAGCAGCACAGCCTCTGTATACCCCAGCAGCACAGCCTCTGTATACCCCAGCAGCACAGCCTCTGTATACCCCAGCAGCACAGCCTCTGTATACCCCAGCAACACAGCCTCTATATACCCCAGCACACAGCCTATATACACCCCAGCACACAGCTTCCATGGTACATATAATCCCCATCCTGCTGCACTTTGTAAAAAAAAAACCTGATCATACTCATCTTCCATCCGCTCCCTGGGGCTGTGTCCTCCTCAGATTCTTCCCCACCACATCCTTATAGCAGAAGGCTCCCGGGACTGTGGAGCTTCCTCCTTCCTGCTGGCTGCAGCAGTATGATGAGGGCACAGTGATGACTCATCATGCTGTAGTCAGAGGAGGAAGCTCCACTGTTCCCCGGAGCCAGCACATGGCTAATCTGCATCGCATGCAAATTAGCCATGTGCACTGGCATCTCTGCCTGGTCTACACCCGCCTCACCCGTTACCTCGCCACTCACTCTCTTTTAGATCCATTATAGTCTGGCTTCCGCCCCTTACACTCTACAGAAACTGCCATTATCAAGGTGACCAATAACCTTCTGACACTGTTGACCACCATATCCTACTCTCTATGCTGCACTCCATTGGCATCAAAGACATGGCTCTCTCCTGGTTCTCTTCCTATCTTTCTGACCACTCTTTCAGTGTATCATTCACTGGCTCCACTTTCTCCCCTCTTCCCCTCACTATTGGGGTCCCTCCGGGTTCAGTTCTTGGACCTCTTCTCTTATCTCTGTACACAGCCCCGATTGGCCAGACCATCAGCAGATTTGGCTTCCAGTACCATCTTTACGCTGATGACACACAACTATACACTTCTTCCCCTGACCTTACTCCTGCTCTAATACAGAACACCAATGACTGTCTAACCGCAGACTCCAATATCATGTCCGCTCTCTATCTGAAACTCAACCTTTCCAAAACTGAACTTCTTCTGCTCCCACCCTCTGCCAACCTCCCTAAACCTAACATCTCTCTCTCGGTGTGTGGCACCACGATAACGCCCAGTCAGCAGGCTCGCTATCTCGGTGTTATGATGGACGCTGATCTCTCCTTCACCCCATATATACAATCTCTCACCCGCTCCTGTCGCTTGCACCTGAAAAATATCTCCAGAATTCGCCCTTTCCTCACCATGGAAACAACTAAAACCCTCACCGTGGCCCTGATCCATTCCCACCTTGACTACTGTAATTCTTTATTAGCTGGCCTTCCCCGCATTAAGCTTTCCCCTCTCCAGTCTATCCTCAATGCAGCAGCCAGGATCACCTATCTAACAAATCGTTACTCAGATGTTTCTGCTCTGTGCCAGTCACTGCATTGGCTACCCGTTCACTATAGAATCCAATTCAAATTGCTCGCTGTCACCCACAAAGCTATTCATGGTGCAGCACCTCCTTACCTCTCCACCCTCATCTCTGTCTACCACCCCACCTGTCCCCTTCACTCTGAATGCGACCTCAGACTAACATTGGCATTAATTCCATTCCCGACTCCAAGACTTCTCTCGAGCTGCACCAATTCTCTGGAATGCTGTACCCCAAAAAATTAGCACCATCCATAACTTGCATATCTTCAGACGCTCCCTAAAAACACACCTCTTCAGGGCGGCCTATCTTTCTCCCTAACAGCAGTCATTAGTTCATTGTTATAAGCCCCTGTACTTTGTGTTCCCATCCTGTCTTAGATTGTAAGTTCCTTCGAGCAGGGTCACCTTTATTTTTTGCCTTTTTATTGTATTTCCTACGTCGATTCTATGTTTATTGTATGTAACTACTGTTCTGTATTACCTACCATTCTGTATCGTATATTTTTCTTATATGTACCATTGTACTGTAAAGCGCTGTGGAATATATTGGCGCTATACAAATAAAGTTTTATTATTATTTATTATTATCATGCACATGATGCAGTCTGGCAATTTTCTTGGCTGAGAGACTACTATCGATGAGCTGGATGATGCGCTCTTTCTTTTCTTCGGAAATCTTCTCCATGGCTGCTCCTCAATTCAATCCAGTCACATTCCTCACAATGTGAGAACGGGTTGTAATTTGTAGTATACAGGAAGAAAAAGATTTGTCAAACACCAGGAGAAAAACAGTAACAGTACAGTGACATGACGAGAACCTGCATAACTAATCATATGCTAAATAGTTGCAAGTCAAATTTATTTATGAGATAGCCAAGATGATTATCTATGAAATGAAGGAAGTCTCAGGGCCGCTTCACACTGCGGCGTGATCCGGTCCGGGACTGTCCGGGATGCCGGACTGGATCAGCATAGAGGACTGGGGGGCTAATATACCCTCCGGTCCAGTGTGCAGCGCATTCAGATGCAGCCGCTGACAGGTCAGGACCGCGGCGCCCACGGTCCTGACTTATCAGCAGCGGGAACTGCGTGTGCTGCACACCGGACCGGAGGGCATATTAGCCCTCCAGTCCTGTGTGCTGATCCAGTCCGCGGCTGTCTGGGTCATCCCGGACCGGATCACGCCGCAGTGTGAAGCGGCCCTCACACTCAAAGCTGTAGTGAATGATGAGATATAGAGCCTTAAAGTCAAAAGTTCAAAACATTGTTACTCTTTACCATCTCACTGTATAAAACAATAAGCTTCAGTGCTGGTGGTTTGTGCTTTTTTACAGATTACCTTATGATACTGTTTCCTTTTTATAATGTTGTCTATATGAGATGTAAAACTGTTTGATATTTTTCATTTTTGTCAGTTCTCGTAAGGAATAAATAGGTAACTGAAAAGCACACCACAGCCAAAATATGTAACCCCAACAATACCAAAAGCTGCTATCGCCCTTTACATTTATTATCAGGTTTCACATACTATAATTGCATCCAGTCAAGTCATTTTGGATAAAACATCTGGCTGAAGGCTCATTAAAGCTGGTTGTTTGATCATATCTGGATGGTGTAAGTAACATAATTATTTGCACTCCAAGTTTATTCAGTGGATTAACATGCAGTCGTGACTATAATTTAATCTCAATGAGAACACTATTTCCTCTATGAGCCTGAGCACGTTATTTTTGCAAACTGAATTTCCTCAAACTCTTTGTTTTTCTCTTTAATTAGCAGAAATGTCATTTATGCTAATTAACAAAACAAAGGCGTATATAAAGCTATTTATTTCACTGCAGTCATTCCAAGTGTTTGACAGTTTTATACTTTTTCTCAAGGATTTATGGTATAATGGTCGCTACTAATGACTTAGCTTTGTATATTACCACAGTTTTTCCAAGCACTTTACTGACCTCTTCAAATCCCAAGAGAACCTCATATTTCTTGACTGAAAATCATGTTTATTTTATCACTCGTTGTGGTTATATTTCACCATTAGATGCATTTCTGTATAAATTAGTATCAGTTTTGAAATAATTGAATATGTGTTTTTCTCCCGTACAAGTCAAGTCAATGGGTGTGAGTACAATATTGTTGTCATCCGAGTGCAGTCTTATGGTGGGTTTACACGCTCCAACGTCGGTCCGATATTAAATCCGACGGCACGGGAGCGCGCTTTTTCTGGCCGGATTTCAAAGAATCGCATCGGAGGTTTACACTGCGCGATATCGGGATACAACGTCTCTACGATGTCTACGCCCCCTTGTACGGCCAACCCAGGAACGACCATTTAACATGGGAGTGAATGGGGGACGTTGTACTGCACATCGTAGTTGGGCTGTCACACAGCACAATCCGGCTCCAACTGGCATCCGATATCGGGCCGTTGAAGAGCACGCTCATTCGATCCCCGACATCGGTTTGACATCGTTCGTGCATCGTATTGGACATTCACACCATACAACGCATGAACGATATCGGGTCCAACGCACGAACCACGTGACTTTTGGTCGGAGTTGGACGCCGATATCGGGACGTGTAAACCCACCAATATATACGCAGAGACAGGCAATGCTGAAGTTGGAGAAATTAATCTCTCCTTCTCCTCACCTGTGCTCTGATTCTCACATGTGAGCAAAGTAGAATGACACTCGGCTCACGCTTGTGTCATTAGCCTATTACAGCCGATGCTGTCACATCAGATGCTATAGGATTGTGTGACCTTAGCCTAAAGGTTCTATTAATATATATTTCTCATCAGATGTCAGTAACAACTCATCTAATCCACACAGGTAAAGAAATCAAACCACAGATGTCCATAAATTAAGTTATATTAATGAGAAATTACACAGGGAGAAAGTACGCTTACCGAAATTTATTTAGTACTTCAGTCAATAGCTGTTATTTGTAATGACAGCTTCAAGACATCTCCTGTGTAGAGATTTTTATCAAGAATGTATATTTGTCCATTCATCCTTCCTTCAATTATATGAAATTTGCCAGTACATAAGAAAAACAGCCTGACACCATGATGTTCCCACCTCTAAACGTCACTCTGTTATGGTGTTTTGAAGGTGATATGCAATGTCTTTTAGCCTGCAAATTGGTGTGTATTATAGCATCAAAAGAGCTCAATTTTGTTCTCATCTGACCTCACTACAGTTGAAACCAGAAGTTTACACACACTATATAAAAAGACACATATGCAAATGTGGCGCCCCACTGGCACCCCAAAAGAAAGGTGTATTATCTCCGTAGTGACAGGTGGAGGAGGGAACTACAGAATCTGTCCACCGAACCCACCCACAGACACCCTAGCACAGGGGACTATAATTCAGTAGGTCCCAGGGAAGTGGAGCTCAGGAGAGCGGGAGACATGATTGACAGTTGACACACAAGTCAGTCAGATGATGACAGAGACAGAATGGACAGACGCAGGGGACCCTGCTGTCCTAAGGAGAGGGCACTTTTAAGGAGCGATGGTGACCCAGACAAGAAGGGGACACTCCAGGTCTGGTAGGAGCCATCTGGAGTGCCCAGGTCACACCGGTGAAACTGGAGCCGAGGCGGTTTGATTTGGTTTACCCCAAACCACAGACCAGCACATTGTGGGTCTTGACAAGGGAGCCACGATACCCACCAAGAAGCCTAACCTCAGTACCGTAGCTAGGTCCAAGACGCCGAGAGATAACAGAGACTTAAGGCAGCAGACCAGAGTACAGCGTGGGAGGGCAGACAGCCATTGTGCATATAGACCAAGAAGGAGAATTGAGCGATACCTCTGATGGACTCTGTGGTGAACTTGGAAACCTGTAGCTATAATCCCCAGTGAGCTGGACTGTACTGCGTACCTTATCCATCTGGTACAAGTAAAGGAACTGTTTAGCTGATTTGGTGTCTGGCTTCATTTACCAGTCACCCGAAAGGTCTCTGCAGCACCACAGACAGTGGGAATTACAACTCCCCTCATCCACCCCGCCGCGCTGAGGAAAAGCTCCGCCTGTGGGGAGCTATACTACCTCTGCTGCACCACACCATTACCTCAGCGCCCGGCTGCAGCGCTGGTAACCGCTTACCAAACACCACAGGTGGCGTCACGTATAATCCCCAATCATCATCCCCATCAGCCATTGATTGGCCAGGGCACGGAACCGGGAGCCAGCCAACCGTGATCCCCACCGAAGCCACCATCCCGGTATCCGAGTAACCCCTTCCCTGCCAGCCCGATTCACATGTTTTTCTTACCATCTGACATGAAATCAGAATATGCCTTTCCTGTTTTAGGTCAATTAGGATTACCATAATTATTAATATTTGCCAAATGCCTGAATATTGCGAAACAGAATGTTTTAAGGTATTTTTATTACTTTCTGCAAAATCAATCGTTTACATACACTAAAGGTGGGGTTACACGTTTCAATGTCGTTGCGATATCGCAATTCAATGGCGCGGGAACGCGCATTTAGTGCACGTTTCTCCCGCATCGCATCGGAGGTTTACACGTTGCGATTTCTGAATCCAACGTCCGTGCGATGTCTACGCCCCCCAACCCAGGAACGACCATTTAACATGGGAGTGAATGGGTGACGTAGAACTTCACATCGGAATTGGGCTGTCACACAGCACGATCCGGCTCCAATCTCCATTCAATATCGGAGCATTGAATAGCACGCGCATTCAATCCCCGATATCGCATTGATATCGTTCCTGCATCGTATTGGACGTTCACACCATACAACGCAGGAACGATATCGGCTCCAACGATCGAACCATGTGACTTTTCATTGAAATTGGACGCCGATATCGCAACGTGTAAACCCCCCTTCAGATTACTATGCCTTTAAACAATTTGGGAAAGTCTATATGATGATGTCATGTGATTGGAAACTTTTGAAAGGTTTATCAGCAACATCTGAATGAATTAAAGACATACTTGTGGATGTATTCCAATGCACACCTGAAAGAAACTGCTTTTTTGTATAGCATCATAGGAAAGTCTAAAGAAATCAGCCAAGATATCAGGAAGAAAATTGTGGACTTGTACAAGTTTGGTTCATCCTTTGGTGAAATTCTCAGATACCTAAAGGAGCCTCATTCATCTATACAAACAATAATACGCAAGTACAAACAAGATGGGAATGTCCAGCCATCATACCACTAAAGAAGGAGAAGGGTTTTGTGACCCAAAGAACAAAAGCAAAGACTTTGTGAAGAAGATGGTGGAAGCTGGTAAGATTGTGTCATTATCCACAGTGAATTGAGAACTGTATCAATATAGGCTGAAAGGCCACTCTGCCAGGAAGAAGCCATTACTCCAATAAAACCATTAAAAAAGTCAGATTAATGTTTGCAAATGCACACAGGAACAAAGACCTAAATTTTTATAGACATGTCCTGTGGCCTGACGAAACTAAAATTGAACTGTCTGGCAATACTGGCCATCATGGGAACACAAACCCCTACCATATAACAGTAATAAATGAAGACACGGACAAATGATCAATGGTTGAAAAGTGGCCGTGAGGCTTTACTTAGGGTTATACTTTACACATTCAAACTCAAGATCATTATAAAATCTCTCAAAAATAAATCCGATTGGTATACATCCATCGCCAGTCAATAAACGTAATACCATGGTCCATAAATGCCCTATTTACTGGGCTGAATTTTCTCACAAGCAAAGCTCACGACGAAGTCCTAATGAACAAAAATTCCAAACTTGACTTCCACGGGTCTTCAGAGCGCTGAGTAACTAAATTACCTCGCACAGGTATTTATAAATTGCAATTTGGCGCTCAAAGCCTCAGCAACCAATCAAGAGGCTAGCCACGCCCAGCGGTCCAGGTGACCACTTACAGCACACCTAGACCCTGTAACTCAATTAGCTAGGTTGTAGCACTATAGCAACCACTTGAGAAAATATTCCAGCTAACAGCTGCAGCAGCTGTATATAAACATTTAAAGCAAAACAAATAAATAGAAATATATGCCAAATTTGTATAGGCAGAATAAAGCCCATTAAAGTCATAGAGAGGAGGGATGGCTGTGATCCCATGTGACCCCTCCACTAATCTCTCCGTGGGTCACCCATTATGTTTGGAAGAAAAAGGGAGAAGCTTAGAAGCCTAAGAACATCATCCCAATTGTGAAACATGGAGGTGGCAGCATCATGTTGTGGGGTTGTGTTTTGTTTCAGGAGAGACTGGTGCACTTCACAAAATAGATGTCATCATGAGGAAAGAAGATTATGTGGCAAAACTGAAGCAACATCTCACGACCTCAGCCAGGAAGTTAAAGCTTGTGTGAAAATGGGTCTTCCAAAAGGACCATGACCCAAAGCATACTGTGGAAGTACACTGAGCTGTAGGCTAATTTTCTGCTAAGGGAAAAATAAATTAAATCTTATTTCCTAGCGAGTGTGACACAAGCTTAGTTTGACTGGGAGCGTAAGTGCGGACGGAAGCAAGTGTGTGACTTGTGATTCAGTGACTTTGGATTCAGGGAGTTTGGAAGGGAGGACTTACTGAATTGCTGGTTGTATTTTATTAATACTTTGCTTTTCTTTTTACTTATCATTTCTGTCTGGTGCAATCCCCATTAGGAAATGAGCTCCATAATTGACAATGCCATCCGGTGTACATCTTGCCACATGTATGCAATCCTTGAACAGCCGGTCGAGGGTGCATACTGCTGTGTGAGATGTGAGTATGTTGTGCATTTGGAAGCCCAGATACTGGATCTAAATGAACAACTGCCAACGCTGAGATCCATAGACAATATGGAAAGGAGTCTGCTGCTCACTGAACTGCTGCTCAATGGGATAGATGTGGGGGAGGATGGTAGTATAGAGCTGCAGGACCGTGAGGTAGCTAGCTGGGTGACAGTTAGAAGGCGGGGCAGAGGGAAGGGTGCCAGGGAGGCTAGCCCTGATCTGGCACACCCCAATAAATTTGCTATGTTGGATGAGGGGGTGTGAGTTCAGGTACCTCTGAAAGCCTGAGGAGTGTCTGCTCCGGTAAGGGGGAAAACAGGAGAGACGGGCAGGCCAGACCGGTGCTGGTAGTGGGGGACTCAATTATTAGGGAATAGATAGGGCAATCTGTCACAAAGACAGGCATCGTCGAACAGTGTGCTGCCTACCTGGCGCTCGAGTCCGGCACATCGCTGATCGGGTTGACAGATTACCGGGAGGGGCTGGTGAGGACCCAGCGGTCATGGTGCACATTGGCACAAATGACAAAGTTAGAGGTAGGTGGAAGGTCCTTAAAGATGATTTCAGGGAATTAGGCTGCAAGCTTAAGGCAAGGACCTCCAAGGTAGTATTCTCTGAAATACTGCCTGTACCACGAGCCACACCAGAGAGGCAAAGGGAGATTAGGGAGATAAATAAGTGATTCAGGAATTGGTGTAGGAAGGAGGGGTTTGAGTTCCTGGAGAACTGGTCCAACTTCACTGTTGGCTACAGGTTCTATGCTAGGGACGGGCTGCACCTCAATGGGGAGGGTGCAGCTGTGCTGGGGGAGAAAATGGCTAGAAGGTTGGAGGAGGGCTTAAACTAGGGATTGGGGGGGGGGGTATTCATTGTATAGGAGGGAAAGATAGTGTAAATAGTAACCTGGGCACAAGTAATAAAATTGGGGATGGCATGGGGGGTGGGGTTAGAACAGTCAATATAGTAGGAAGGAATAGAGGTAAAGAGAGATGCATAAAGTGCATGTACACTAATGCCAGAAGCCTCACCAACAAAATGGAAGAATTAGAATTGATTTTGTTGGAAAATAATGATGACATGGTGGAGATATCGGAGACATGGCTGGACGAGAGCCATGACTGGGCAGTTAATTTACAGGGCTATAGTCTGTTCAGAAATGACCGTACAAATAAGCAAGGAGGAGGTGTATGTTTATACGTTAAATCATCATTAAAAACCCATCCTGCGTGATAATATAGGTGAATCTAATGGAAGTGTAGAGTCCCTGTGGGTGGAGATAAGGGGAGGAGGAAAAAATAATAAATTACTGATAGGGGTTTGTTATAAGTCCCCAACAATAATGGAAGTGGAGGTGAATATCCTCATAAAGCAAATAGATGAAGCAGCGACTCAGGGAGAAGTCATTATTATGGGGGACTTCAACTACCCTGAAATACATTGGGGATCAGAAACCTGCCGTTCCAGCAAAGGTAATAGGTTTTTGAAAACTATGAGAGACAATTACCTGTCACAACTGGTTCAGGACCCAACAAGAAGGGGGGCACTGTTAGACCTAATATTAACCAACAGGCCAGACAGCATATCAAATATACGGGTTGGAGGTCACTTGGGTAATAGTGATCATAACATAATAAGATTTCAAGTATCCTTTACTAAGATGTGTAGTAGAGGGGCTACAAGGACACTAAACTTCAGGAAGGCAAATTTCCAACGGTTGAGAGATGATCTTAGTGCAATAAACTGGGACGATGTCCTGAGACATAAAAGTACACAAAGCAAATGGGAGACGTTTATTAGCATCCTGAATAGGACCTGTGCACAATATATACCCTATGGGAATAAGCATGCTAGAAATAGGAGGAAACTACTATGGCTAAATAAAGCGGTAAGAGGCGCAATAAGTGACAAAAAGAAAGCATTTAGCGAATTAAAGCAAGTAGGTAGTGATGAAGAATTAAATAAATACAGAAATATAATAAATAACATCTGTAAAAAGCAAATCAAGGCAGCAAAGATTGAGACAAATTGCCAAAGAAAGTAAAAATAATCCCAAAATATTTTTTAACTACATAAATAGTAAGAAACTAAAAAATTATGGTGTTGGCACCTTTAAAAATAGTCTGGGTGAAATGGTGGATGAGGATGAGGAAAAAGCCAATATCCTAAATGACTTTTTTTCAACAGTATTTACACAAGAAAATCCCATGACAGACAATATGATCAGTGATAACAAAAACTCTCAATTAAATGTCACCTGCTTAACCAAGCAGGAAGTACGGCATCGTCTAAAAATCACTAAAATTGACAAATCCCTGGGCCCGGATGGGATGCACCCCAGAGTGCTGCAGGAATTAAGTACTGTCATAGATTAGATAGACCATTATTTTTAATATTTAAAGATTCCATAATAACAGGGTCTGTACCACAGGACTGGTATATAGCAAATGTGGTGCCAATATTCAAAAAGGGGACAAAAACTGAACTTGGAAATTATAGGCCAGTAAGCTTAACCTCTACTGTGGGTAAAATCCTAGAGGGTTTTCTAAGAGATGCTATACTGGAGTATCTGAAGAAAAATAACCCCATGATCCAATATCAACATGGTTTTACGAGGGACCGTTCCTGTCAAACTAATCTGATAAGCTTCTATGAAGAAGTACCGTATATACTCGTGTATAAGCTGACCCGTGTATAAGCCGACCCCCATACTTTTGCCCCCAAAACCTGGGAAAACCTATTGACTCGTGTATAAGCTGAGGGTGGACCCCAGCACAGGTATACAGCCCCCAGCAGTGTGGTATACAGGCCTCCCCAGTGGTTTATACAGGCCCCTGCAGTGTTACAGCAGCAGCCCCCAGTGGTGTATACAGCAGCAGCCCCCAGTGGTGTATACAGCAGCAGCCCCCAGTGGTGTATACAGCAGCAGCCCCCAGTGGTGTATACAGCAGCAGCCCCAGCGGTGTATACAGCAGCAGCCCCAGCAGTGTTACAGCAGCAGCCCCAATGGTATATACAGCAGCAGCCCCAATGGTATATACAGCAGCAGCCCCAGAGGTATATACAGCAGCAGCCTCAGAGGTATATACAGCAGCAGCCCCAGAGGTATATATAGCAGCAGCCCCAATGGTATATACAGCAGCAGCCCCAGAGGTATATACAGCAGCAGCCCCAGAGGTATATATAGCAGCAGCCCTAGTGGTAGTATACAGGCCGCCCGCCACCCCCATCAGTATACAGGCGCGCCCCCCCCATCAGTATCCAGGGCCCCCCCTTGCAGCCCAAACCTGTAAATTAAGATCATTATACTTACACCTGTGGCCGTCCCCGCTGCCGACATCGCGCTCCTCCGGCTTCATCCGTCTTCCGGCTTCCTCCTCTGGTGCAGACTATGACGTCAATGCCTGCGCCCATCGGAGGAGGAAGCCGGAAGAAGACGGATGAAGCCGGAGGAGCGCGATGTCGGCAGCGGGGACGGTCACAGGTGTAAGTATAATGATCTTACTTTACAGGTTTGGGCTGCAAGGGGGGGCCCTGGATACTGATGGTGGCGGGCGGGCAGCCTGTGTACTCGGCTATATACTCGCGTATAAGCCGAGGGGGTACTTTTCAGACCAATTTTTGGGCTGAAAAACTCGGCTTATACGCGAGTATATATGGTAAGTTTTGGACTGGACCAAAGAAATGCAGTGGATGTGGTGTATATGGAGTTTTCAAAAGCTTTTGATACGGTGCCACACAAATGGTTGATACATAAAATGAGAGCAATGGGGATAGGGGAAAATATGTGTAAGTGGGTTAAGAACTGGCTTAGTGATAGGAAACAAAGGATGGTCATTAATGGAACAGACTCAGAATGGGTCACAGTTAACAGTGGGGTACCACAGGGGTCAGTGTTGGGCCCGCTTCTATTTAATATATTTATTAATGACCTTGTACAGGGCATACAGAGTAGAATCTCAATATTTGCAGATGACACTAAACTCTGCAGGGTAATCAATACAGAGGAGGACAATTTTATATTACAGGAGGATTTATGTAAACTAGAAGCTTGGGCTGCTAAATGGCAAATGAGCTTTAATCATAATCACAGACGCAGATTCTTTACTGTAAGAGCAGTGAGACTATGGAACTCTCTGCCACATGATGTTGTAATGAGTGACTCACTACTAACATTTAAGAAGGGCCTGGATGCCTTTCTTGAAAACTATAATATTACCAGTTATACATACTAGATTCTTTGATAGGGCGTTGATCCAGGGAACTAGTCTGATTGCCGTATCTGGAGTCAGGAAGGAATTTTTTCCCCCAATGTGCAGCTTAGTGTTACCACATGGGTTTTTTTGCCTTCCTCTGGATCAACATGTTAGGCTATGGGTTGAACTAGATGGACTTAAAGTCTTCCTTCAACCTTAAATACTGTGTTACTATGTTACTGCCAAACTGGTTACAAAGTGGCTTAAGTGTAACAAAAGTCCATGTTTTGGAGTGGCCATCAGAAAACCCTGATATCAATCTTATTGAAAATGTATGAACAATGCTGAAAAGTCAGGTGTGAGCAAGGTGACCTACAAACATGGCTCAGTTACACCAGTTCTGTCAGGAGGAATGGGCCCAAATTCCTACCAACTATTGTGAGAACCCTGTGGAAGGATATCCAAAATATTTCACCCCAGGTCATACAATTTAAGGGCAATGGTACCAAATACTAATGAAATATATAAAATTTGTAACTTTGCAGAAAGTAATAAGAATGCCTTAAAACATTCTCTCTCTCATTATTCAAGAATTTTGTAAATAATAATTATGGTAATCCTAATTGACCTAAAACGGGAAAGGTTTATTTTGATTTCATGTCAGATAGTGAGAAAAACATGCATACGTGCCTTTTTTTGTGTAGTGTATGTAAACGTCTGGTTTCAACTGTATATATACAGTCTATCTATATATGTATATATGCAGTGTGAGGTAGCAACCGGGGAACCCGCTTGCAAAACGACATCAAACACGTGTTTATAAGTTTAACCAATGTCTACCCGTTTATTTTCACATATTAATAGCATAACCCGGGTAGCATGTTTGACACATATCACATTGATTATAAACACCATACATAAATACACCATACATTTACATATAACATTACATATATTGCACATAACGCTTATAGTAACCTGGGACCTGTAACCATCTCTGTCCCCATTGGAGCTCTACTAACAGCTCCCGTGGTGGCTACGGCCTCCGGCCTATATACATTTCACAGTACATTTATAATAAATACATTTGATATACTTCGACGATGACCCCTCCGGGTTCATGACAGGGATTGAGCAACCTGAGTACCGGGTATGTCATGTATCCCCAAGGGGCTCCTTCCTGGACGTATCTCCGCCTACGTCCCGGTCAGAGTCCACCTGGTTCAACCATGGTGTCCCCACTCTAGGAGCCCTTTTAACCCCTGCTTCTGACCTTCGTTACATACGCCTCAACGGGCCCTGTGGGTCCCAATGGCGTTTCCTGCTGCCTGGCTTTAGTCACCCAGCATGATGATATAACATTACCCCGTAGTCAGGATTCCTGCCTGACCGGGCCTTACATACCATGTGTGATCCATCATTCAAACGTCCATGGATCGCATACATTTCTTCCACATGCTCACAGCCCATCATCCATGGACTGTGGCTCCTCCATGGCCCATTACAGGGACTGGCAAACCATAGTACACGGGAACCTCATCCGTTACCTACTAGGAGCCCTATTACCCCTGTGTCTGGCACCACAGGCACACCCACACCATTAGAGGTCGTGGTTGAGGGACGGGTACCCTCTGCAAGCAGCAGGGCAAGCCTCCCTCTCGTCCCACAGGGACGGAACGCCTCCAACATCATCCATACTGGCTGGGTCACTTTCTCCCCACATTATTATACAATGCTCTTACATAGGTCATCATCTTACATTCAGGGCAATTGCCTAAGCCCCTACATACATCAACGGGTCCTTTACCGACTGCCTAGTCGGACCCAATAGCGGTTATGCCCACCTGGCATTACTCACACACGGCTCACTCCGTTACACGGGAACCGCTGTCTTACCGGGCACGGATCCGGGTCTCGCTGCCTGTGTAACGGGTCCACCAAGCGTCCCCCAAGGGCTCCTTTCCCGGACGTGGTTCATCCCACGCCCGGACCAGTCTCCACCGGGTTCAGCCACGGCTTCCCCACCAGGTGCTATCACAACCTCGGACCTCGGCACCGGCATGGAGCTAGCATGCTCCCTTCACCATCTCAACATGGCGGCATGGACTTGCATTCCCAGTCCCTCACACAGACTGGCTCTGCTCAGCTCTCAGGCTGGTAATCAGCCCACATCCTCTCAGGCTGATGTCTGGCTGAAAATGGATCTAAATCTGAATCTTCCCAATCACTTCAGCTGGCTGCCTCTTATCGTGCCAGCCACTCCCACATGGACACACCCCCTTAGCTGCCGGTAATCAGCCTTTCACACAGCTCAGGTTAACTCCCTGTGTTCCGGGTTGTCAGCACTCAGCCCTTACATCCCTTAGGGCTTCCTCGATCTCATCCCACTCTCACTGCCATTCATTAGGCTCATGAAACCTTGTGTTCACAGTTGGTTCACACAGCATTATCAGTCAAACCGGCCAGTGTGCACAGGATCATACCTTGATCCTGCATGTGACGCGCCCCGGCCATGAGGATCATGCCGGCGGTGCCTCACATACCCCCTCCTTGTTTACACCCATGGGTAGGGGGTCAAACACACTGCCATACAAGTCGGGGGACAGCGTTGCTCACCCCTGTGGATAAAGGCTAAACACACTGCCGGATTGTACACCTAGGACACCGGTAAACCGTGTCCTACCTCCCCCCTCCTTGTTCAGACCAGTGGGGGATGAACACACTGCCATAGGAGCCGGGCCACCATACAATACCTTGTGGCACCGCTCCCGGTTTGTACACCTGTGACTCCTGTCCAACCTTCCCCCTCCTTGCTTAAACCAGCAGGGGCAAACACAGTTCATAGAGTGCTATGAAAATCCGGATGTGGCGCTGTCTTGGCAACTTCGTGACCCCTCAGGCCACCGGAACCTTGATCACGCCGACTTTGACTTCGGGACCCCTAGGGCCGCCCGATACTTTGAGTACGACGTCTTCGTGACCTCGCCAGGTCACCGGCCAGATGCTAGGGTGCGTCGTGCGTCGTGCGGTCGCCCATAGCAACCAAGTCCATTTAAAGGGCACCAACATAATAGTCCATATAAGAATGTCCATATCAGATGCCACTATACCACAGCCCTCGGCTGTACCACCCCGAGTTATCCTTGCTCTTACTGAGCGGGCTGGCATGCCTGCATTCTCCACCATACGTGAGGTAGCAACCGGGGAACCCGCTTGCAAAACGACATCAAACACGTGTTTATAAGTTTAACCAATGTCTACCCGCTTATTGTCACATATTAATAGCATAACCCGGGTAGCATGTTTGACACATATCACATTGATTATAAACACCATACATAAATACACCATACATTTACATATAACATTACATATATTGCACATAACGCTTATAGTAACCCGGAACCTGTAACCATCTCTGTCCCCATTGGAGCTCTACTAACAGCTCCCGTGGTGGCTACGGCCTCCGGCCTATATACATTTCACAGTACATTTATAATAAATACATTTGATATACTTCGACGATGACCCCTCCGGGTTCATGACAGGGATTGAGCAACCTGAGTACCGGGTATGTCATGTATCCCCAAGGGGCTCCTTCCTGGACGTATCTCCGCCTACGTCCCGGTCAGAGTCCACCTGGTTCAACCATGGTGTCCCCACTCTAGGAGCCCTTTTAACCCCTGCTTCTGACCTTCGTTACATACGCCTCAACGGGCCCTGTGGGTCCCAATGGCGGTTCCTGCCGCCTGGCTTTAGTCACCCAGCATGATGATATAACATTACCCCGTAGTCAGGATTCCTGCCTGACCGGGCCTTACATACCATGTGTGATCCATCATTCAAACGTCCATGGATCGCATACATTTCTTCCACACGCTCACAGCCCATCATCCATGGACTGTGGCTCCTCCATGGCCCATTACAGGGACTGGCAAACCATAGTACACGGGAACCTCATCCGTTACCTACTAGGAGCCCTATTACCCCTGTGTCTGGCACCACAGGCACACCCACACCATTAGAGGTCGTGGTTGAGGGACGGGTACCCTCTGCAAGCAGCAGGGCAAGCCTCCCTCTCGTCCCACAGGGACGGAACGCCTCCAACATCATCCATACTGGCTGGGTCACTTTCTCCCCACATTATTATACAATGCTCTTACATAGGTCATCATCTTACATTCAGGGCAATTGCCTAAGCCCCTACATACATCAACGGGTCCTTTACCGACTGCCTAGTCGGACCCAATAGCGGTTATGCCCGCCTGGCATTACTCACACACGGCTCACTCCGTTACACGGGAACCGCTGTCTTACCGGGCACGGATCTGGGTCTCGCTGCCTGTGTAACGGGTCCACCAAGCGTCCCCCAAGGGCTCCTTTCCCGGACGTGGTTCATCCCACGCCCGGACCAGTCTCCACCGGGTTCAGCCACGGCTTCCCCACCAGGTGCTATCACAACCTCGGACCTCGGCACCGGCATGGAGCTAGCATGCTCCCTTCACCATCTCAACATGGCGGCATGGACTTGCATTCCCAGTCCCTCACACAGACTGGCTCTGCTCAGCTCTCAGGCTGGTAATCAGCCCACATCCTCTCAGGCTGATGTCTGGCTGAAAATGGATCTAAATCTGAATCTTCCCAATCACTTCAGCTGGCTGCCTCTTATCGTGCCAGCCACTCCCACATGGACACACCCCCTTAGCTGCCGGTAATCAGCCTTTCACACAGCTCAGGTTAACTCCCTGTGTTCCGGGTTGTCAGCACTCAGCCCTTACATCCCTTAGGGCTTCCTCGATCTCATCCCACTCTCACTGCCGCTCATTAGGCTCATGAAACCTTGTGTTCACAGTTGGTTCACACAGCATTATCAGTCAAACCGGCCAGTGTGCACAGGATCATACCTTGATCCTGTATGTGACGCGCCCCGGCCATGAGGATCATGCCGGCGGTGCCTCACAGCAGGTAATACAGTGAACTTCTGGTTTTTATTGGGTGCACTGATAGGATCCAAACCCATAGTAATAATCAATATACGGTAATCAGGCACCCCATAAGTTATTTAGTAAAGCTCCTAATGCCTACACTCCTGGTAGTTTCTCACTAAAGACCGGGGAACTGAGGATGGTCTCTTGACAGATCAAAGCATTTTCTTTAACTGGACCTCACCACTTCCTCATCCTCATTAAAGCTTTACTAATCAACTTGTTGAGTGTCTGATTATATTGATTAAAAATTGTGCTGTGCCTCTGTGCTGTCTTGGAGTCCAGTTTTCTCCAGCCATTGGCTTCTCCATGTCAGCCACCTCCATAACCGGTCAATGGTACATCCCATGCAGCAGTTTGTCTTGCCATGGCACCTCATGTTCCTGTTCTTCCTTTCAGGACTGTGGTTGTTGCTGCCTTTAGCTCTCCCTCAGCGTCTCATCTCTTGGTGCCATTTGACTGATGTGTTCCTAGATAATTGTTTCATCCATGATGGTGACTTGGACACCTATCAAGCCTTGACCACTCTCCTTCCTGTTGGTATACAATCTTTGGGTGTTAGACTTGGGGTGGAGACCACCATGCATTGTAAGGAGTTTCCGGGTCTTCACATCTGCAGCTTCTATTTGTTCTTTTAGCTAGCACACTATGCCAGTAGCGTATCTGATAACTGGCAGGGCATATGTATTGATGGCATGGATCTTATTCTTCCCAATTAGCTGGCTCTTCAGTACTTGTCTTAACCTTTCATTGTATTTGGATGTTATTGCTCTCCTTGCCTCCTGGACAAGGCAAGAGAACCTGGATTTGATTTTATATATATTTATATATTTTTATATACATATACGAGTACATATTATATATGTAAGATATATATATAATATATAAAGCTGAATGTGTGTATGTGTGTGTGTATGTCTGGGATTGGCATCTACACCGTCGCAACTACAGCCACAAAATTTTGTACAGTCACACGTCTGGACCCCGAGAGCATCATAGGCTATGTTGTGAGGCGAAATTTTAACCCTGCGCGTTTCAGTTCACCAAACAATTTTGCCCCTATCTACATAATGGGGAAGAAGTGACAGTTATCAGTTGACAGTTGTGAATGAGAGGGGCTTAATGACAGCGCCAAAGACTAACAGCATATACCAGCATATAGTCACTAAGGTGGGGCCCCAACATGAGATATTCACACACACACGGGGACATGTATACACACCACACGCACACAAAAAGTAACAGCTAAGGTGGAGCCCCAACATTGGATACTCACCACGCACCCGAACACAAACACACCACAAAGAGACACACACAACACAGAGATACACACCACACAGACACTCCCCCCCACAGGGACACACACATACACACCCTATAGGGACACATGCATTCACCCCACAGGGACACATACACCACAGGGACATACACAGATACACTCCCCACAGGAACACACAGACCCGATAGCGATGGACACACACCACAGAGACACCCCTCCCCCCACAAGGACACACACCACAGGTACACCCCTCTCCCCCAAAAGGACACACACCACAGGGATTCCCCCACAGGGACACACGCACACCACTGGGACACACACACCACACAGACAGATACAGATGTGCACAAATCGCCTCACAAAACTCGCCTCATACGTCTGGTATCTTTAATTTCCAAAAATAAACATCTGATTAAAAACAGCCAATGTGCAACACATGTGCCATATAGGGAATTAAGGTAGATGTCAGTCACATGAGCTGTCTTTTATGTGTATGTGTGAGGTAATATATACTGCCTGGCCGGGGGGAGGGTTTACTGTTGGCTGGAGATTTATTAGGCTGCCTATAGCAACCAATCACAGCTCAGCTTCTATTTTCCTACAGGTCATTAATATGACATATTCAAATTCTATTTTGTTATAGCTAACAGCAGTTATTTATTAACCCGGGCGTAGTCGGGTAGTACAGCTAGTATATATATATATATTTATGCAGTGGTGTAACTTGAAGCTCATGGGCCCCACTGCAAAAGCTCTAATGGGGCCCCCAATTATTGCAAGTCTTTAATAGTATGTTATTTCATATAGGCCAAAGGGGTGATTGCAACCCCTGCACCTATTGTAGTTACGCCCCTGCATGAATGTATATTAAATGAAAGCTGAAAGCTGAAGCTTACTAAAACTATGGAAAAACTATATTAGGTCTTAATAACTGTCCAATTAGTAGGTACCAGGGCTGTCAACCATCCAAAGATTCCTGGACCGCTCATATGGATATCTACTATATAATTACCTAATGTTCTCTGTCTGTCACGGAAATCGCACCTCAGTGCTCACTGGTTGCCGCCAGCCGCGGCAACCAATGATCGCCGCGTATGCAAAAAGCCCTTATATCCCTCACCGCTTCCAGGATCATGGCGTCTGCCGTCACTTCCGCCTCATCACATGGATGTGTTGAAGGCAGGAAGCCACGGAGAGATTGGTAACCAAGGCCGCGGTCGAGTAACCAAGGGGCATGTCCGCACCACACACCCGGCCCCTGCCGCATCCATTAAGGTGACCGCTGAGCCGAGGAGTGGGCGGAACAAGCCCAAGGGGACCGCCCCAATCACACAGTCACCAGCATAGTAAACGCCGGCAGGCGGAAAGAGGGTGGACATCTATGCTTGGGCCCAATCACATGACCGCTGCCAAGGAGACCAGCAAGCAGCCCAATATGCAGAAAGTAGAGGTCTCTCTCAGGCAAACAGTATGTGTGAAGGAGAAGACGGGTAAGAACAGAGGGGGCGAGGATCCTGCTCCCCCGACTCCATCCTGCCCCCCCAGCTCCATCCTGCTTCCCCAGCTCCATCCTGCCCCCCGGCTCCATCCTGCCCCCCCGACACCATGCTGTCCCCCGCATCCATCCTGACCCCCCGCATCCATCCTCCTCCCCTGGCTCCATCCTGCCCCGCTCGCTCCATCCTGTCCCACTCGCTCCATCCTGCCCTGCTCGTTCCATCCTGCCCCCATCCCGCCCCCCGCCTCCATCCTGCTCCCCCGCCTCCATCCTGCCCCGCTCACTCCATCCTGCCCCGCTTGCTCCATCCTGCTCCCTACCTCCATCCTGTCCCCCACATACCATCATGCCCCCCACTACCATCATGCCCCCCTGCTCAATCTTGTTCCCCCTGGCTCCATCCTGCTCCCCCGGCCCCATCCTGTTTCCCCACCTCCATCCTGCCTCGCTCGCTCCATCCTGCCCCCCCTGCCTCCATCCTGCCCCCCGCCACCATCCTGCCCCGCAGGCTCCATCCTGCTCCCCCGGCTCCATCCTGCCCCACTCGCTCCATCCTGCCCCCCGCCTCCATCCTTTCCCCCGCCACCATCCTGCCCCTCCCTGCCACCATCCTGCTCTGCTTGCTCCATCCTGCCCCGATCTCTTCATTCTGCCCCCACCACCATCCTGCCCCCTGGCTCCATGCCATGTCGGCTCCATCCTGCCCTCCACTAGCTCCATCCTGTCTCCCCCCGACTCCATCCTGCCCCACTTGCTCCATCCTGCCCCTCTCCATTCTGCCCCCACTGATTAGTCGGCCACTGAACACTGACACCGCCGCACACAGACACCGCCACACAATACTGACACCGCTGCACACCGCAGACACCGCTTCACAACAAAACCACTTCACACTGACACTGCTGGCTCCATCCTGCCTCGCTGGCTCCATCCTGCCCCGCTGGCTCCATCCTGTCCCGCTCCTTTCTGTCCCTGCTGATTAGTCCCGCCCGGTGACTGAACACCAACTCCGCCGCACACCGACACCGCCGCACAACACTGATACCACTGCACACCGACACTGCCGCACACCGACACCGCCACACACCGCCACACACCAACACAGCCACACACCACTGACACTGCCGCAGACACCGCTTCAACAGACACCGCTTCACACTGACACCGCCGACTCCATCCTGCCCCGCTCACTCCATCCTGTCATGCTCCATTCTGCCCCTGCTGATTAGTCTTGCCCAGTGACTAAACACCAACACCGCCGCACACCGACACCACCGCACACTGACACTGCTGGACAACACTGATACCTCTGTACACCCACACTGCTGTACACCGACACCGCTGAACACAGACACACCAACATCGCCGCACAACACTGATAGTGCTGTACACCGACTCCACCACACACCGACACTGCTGCACAATACTGATACTGTTGTACACCTACACTGCTGTACACTGACACCGCCGAACACCGACACCACCGAACACAGACACACCAACATCGCCGCACAACACTGATAGTGCTGTACACCAACTCCACTGCACACCGACACCGCCACACAACACTGATACTTCTGTACACAGACACTGCTGTACGCAAACATTGCTGTACACCGACACCGTCACACACCGACACCACCGCACAACACTGATAGCGCCGCACACCACCACCGTCTCACACAGACACGGCCACACAACACTGATACTGCTGCACACCAACAACGCACACTGACACTGCTATACACTGACACTGCTGTAGGTATCTACTATATAATTGCCTAATCGTGTCTGTCTGTCCAGAAAATCGCGCGCCAGCGCTCATTGGTCGCCGCCAGCCATGGCAACCAATGAGCGAAGCGTATGCAAAACAGCGCATTCAAAACTCGCGCCAAGCTGAAACCAGGCGAAGGGCAACGCATCGGCGTCACTATTGCCAGAATACACGCGTCCGGCCGTGGCTATTGTCGGGAGGTCCGCGGCGAGCCAGACGGAAAATGACCGGCGTCAGCTTAGAGCGGTAGTACCCCGACTGCCATATTGGAACACCCACATTATGGGTATTTCTATATGGCGGCCGGAATTCAAATCCCTCGCCAAGCCGAGCTACTTCTTTGATTGGTCGCTGCGGCCGGGAAATATGAATCCCACGCCTCTGATTGGTCACCACTCTCAGCGGCGACCAATCAGCGGCACGGGATTCAAAACCCCTGCCAAGCCATGCTCCCTGATTGGTCGCCGTGGAAAGCGTGGCCTCCCTGCGCTGCGGATTCCAGCCCCCAGCTGCTTAGCTGTACCTGGCTGGACATAGAAATTGCGCGAAGCCCCACGCATTTTTTTTTTTAAACTATTTCATGAAAGGGGCTCCCCTATATTCTTGTGTCCGGCCAGGTACAAATAGGCGCCTGGGGGTTGGGGGCAGCCCGTCGCCTGATGGATCCGGCTTGTTACAGAAATACGTCGAAGCCCACGTCAAATTTTTTTCTGAAAAAAACATAAAACAATATAAAGAAAAGTGACTGCATCTTTATTAACCCCTGGACCATGGTCGAGGGGTTATTAAAGGGAACCAACCACCTCAGATGACGACTATAAGCTGTTAATACATGTCCCTGCACCCTACCTACACCTTTCCACCTATGTTTTTGTTAAGAATATTGATAAATGTAAACCGAAATATACACTTTATAAAATTACATGCCTGTGTACTTCTGGGAGTCTCCTTCTGGGTCAGTTACTAGAGGGCTGTGTCTCCAGCAGCATGACTGGCTTCTCTAGCCCTCCCTCTTACTTTGCAGGACGTCACATGAAGGGACGGGAGCTGCCTTGCGTGCCCGCCCACTGATAGATAACATCACGCCCTTTACATTTATCAATATTCTTAAGAAAAACATAGGTGGAATGGTGTAGGTAGGGTGCAGGGACATGTATTAACAGCTTATAGTCGTCATCTGAGGTGGTTGGTTCCCTTTAAACATGCAGTTCCTTTTTTAGGATTGTTTTATTGATTTTTCAAAAAAAAAAAAAATGATGTGGGCTTCGCTGTATTTCTGTACACCAGCCGGATCCAGCAGGCAGCGACAGGCTGCCCCCAACCCCCAGGTGCCTATTTGTACCTGGCCGGACACAAGAATATAGGGGAGCCCCCTTTTTTATTATTTCATGAATTTCATGAAATAATAAAAAAAAATGCGTGGTGCTCCGCGCAATTTCTATGTCCAGTCAGGTACAGCTAAGCAGCTGGGGGCTGGAATCCGCAGCGCAGGGAGGCCCAAGCTTTCTGGGCAACCCCCGCTGCAAATTGCAGCCCGCAGCCGCCCCAGAAGATGGCACGTTCCTTGAAGCGCCATCTTCTGGCGCTGAACCCCGCTCTTCCAGTGGCCCTGGTGTCGGGTGGCTCACTGGGTAATAAAGGGGTTAGGGCCAGCTTTGTTTTATCAGCTGGCCCTAAGCCTGAAATTTATGGTGGTCACGCCAATATTAGACATGAACGCCATGAATTTCCAGTAATCAATACAAAAAAAAAACACAACACCGAGAAAAATAATTTTATTAGAAATAAAACAGAACACAATTAGGGACTCCATCTTTATTTAAAAAATCCTCTTCCGTCCGACGTAGTCCAAAACGCAATTTCAGCTCTGCTACATCCCTGTCTGTGCTTAGACACACAGGGATGTAGCAGAGCTGAGAACTGACTAAACAGTCAGGGTTCAGCTCAGGTCATTATGACCTGAGCTGAACCCTGCTGTCGGCCCGACTCTCTCTGCCTCCGGAGATTCCCGAGCAGTGACGGAAGTTAATTTATTCACTGCTTCTCACACCGCTCGGGAATCTCCAGAGGCAGCAGCAGAGAGACTCGGGGAGCGAGTCTGCGGCGGCGCCGGCGGAGGCAGCAGTAAGTAGCCGGCCGGTCTGGTGCACTCAACCCCCCCCAAGCCCACCCCTGGTCAGGACTCAGTGGGAGAAGCGGCAGTGAGCAAATTTCACCGCCGGCTTCCCCGCCTGAGTCCTAAATCCCTGCTCCTGCTCCCCTCGCCCGATCCTAACTTAGGATCAGGGTGGGGAGGCTGCGGGGGGAGGGGGGGCGGAGGGATGATGGACTCGTTAGTGTGCGAGTAATAACTTGGAAACTTGCAGAGTACCGAGTCCTGCAATTACACTATTACTCGCAGAGTAACGACTCCTAGCGAGTAGATTCGCCCATCCCTAGTAGCGACCCGGGGGAACCCGCTTGGCATGGGGAAATTACATTAGTGACTACATTTTTTTACAGATAACATAACACAGCAGTTTATTTAACGCCATAAACCACTGGTAACACAAAACACCCTTTACATTTTCACATATAATATAACACTGTATTTACATTACATTCATATGAGAATCAACGGGACCACATCATGACCTATTGCCTGTCCCAATGGCGGTTACCACCGCCTAACACCCTGACAGGGATCATTCCCCATCCTATTGCACACGAGTCATCACACATGGCACTTTTTCATGAACCATTATGACTCACGCATGACACAGCATTCATGGCATTTTTACATAAACCAATATGCTACATACTCAGGGCCCACAATAGTAACAGGAACCCTGTCACTCAGTACACACAAGACCAACATGGATCCACCGGGATCCGGGACACTAACATCTGGATCAACGGGACCATATCATGACTCACTCAGTCAGTCCCAAAGTCGGCTGTTACTGCCTGGCCCTTGAGCCGTACTCGGTCTCTCACACCGCACATCTGACCGCCTGGCCCTTGAGCCGTCCTCGGTCCTCATCACACCCCACGTCTGACCGCCTGGCCCTTGAGCCGTCCTCAGTCTTCATCACACATATGACCGTCTGGCCCTTGAGCCGTCCTTGGTCCTGGACACAGGCTGGCTTTTACGCATCTTTGTGCCACCGGCATGGATCTGGCAGGCTCCCTTCACTTCCCCCACCAGGGATGGATCACTTCCAGCATATCCTCACATGGCAGTGGTCTGGACTGCTCTGATTCCCATCGTCCTCTCTTCACTCAGACACCTGGCAGATTCTTATTCAGGCTGCCTCTCGCACAGCTGTAACACAGTGAGTCAATCAGCACATCTCACTCACACACAGACCTGAGATGTGATTAACCCTCTGTGCACCATTCAGCTTTAGCCCAGCAAAGCACCCATACACACAGGTTCAGCCACTCATTTGGCTCATGAAAACCCTACAGCGGTTAACCCGATGTACACCGGTCAGTGTTTCACGCAGCACACACACAGGAAAACTGGCCCATGTGAACAGAGACCTGCACTGATAACCCGTGCAATGCACCCAGCCAGGGGCCACATCACCACAAAATATATATATATATATAATGTCAGAAGCGCCCTGTCCTCTCCAGCAGCTACAGGAACCTTTCCCTGCAACCAGAACAGGTGCAAAACCTGTCCATCTATAATGACAACGAATGAGATAAGGATTCCTGGGACAGATCAGAACTACAAGATCCCAGGTAACTTCAGTATCATCACAAGCAATGTGGTGTATTTAATTATATGTACCTAATGTCCAACAGGTGGCATGTACGTAGGGGAGACAGGGCAAAAATTCAGTATAAGAATGAATTCTCATCACCACTCAATAAAAGAAAAGCGTATGGACCTACCTGTAGCCAAGCATTTTTGTAGCTCTGACCACAGTGAAACCGATATGGGGCTTCTCATCTTAAAATGCAACTTCAAATCTCAGAGAGAGAGAAGAATTTGGGAAAACAAATTGATAATGACCTTTGACACATTCAAAACAGGATTAAATGTATTGCATGGATTCATGGCTTTTTATATAAAATGAAAGCGCATTTGGGGACATCACAGATTCATGCGTTTTCTATATAAATTGAAAAGACATTTGGGATAACACATGTACAACAGACTCCACTTTTAGGACAATGAACGTTTGACATGAACACCCTCGCTTCCTTTTATTGCTTTCCTCAACTCATTGAAGTATTTTCAATTCTCCCCAGATGACCTTATGACCATTATACAATTTGCTCCGCTTATCTTAGACTTTTAGTTTCAATTTCCCAGCCCCTCTCTTCCTCCCTGGCCTGACTCTGCTTTATGTCACCTGTTGCATTTACTATAACATCTAAGACTGTTGTTTTTTGGGTTTTTGTTTCATTTGCTTATGTACATATCTTCAGAATCTGTGTCATGATCTGCCTGATGAAGAGACCACAGTGTCCCGAAAGCTTGCTATGTTTACCATCTTTTCAGTTTGCCATTAAAAGGTATCAACCACTGAGGACTCTCAGATTCAAATATTTTATATATATATATATATATATATATATATATATATATATTATATATATTAGACTGATTAGTATATTGGTGCAGCACAGCTCCCCTTGGTGCTCAGCAGTCACAGCTCCTGACATAGTGCAGTGTAATATGCACAGCTCCCCCTGCCGCTGATGGACAGGGGGATGCAGTGCATATTGCATTGCACTAATGAGCGGGGGCACGTGACCGCCCTCTCCTATTACAGCCTCCCCACCTCCTCCAGCCCCCGGACACCCCCCCCCACACTCTGAGCCGTCACTGACTCGAGTATAAGCCGAGGGGGGCACTTTCCAGCACAATTTTTGTGCTGAAAAACTCGGCTTATACTCGAGTATATACAATAGATATATACAGTTGTAGCTAAAAGTATTGACACCACTGCAATTCTGTCAGATAATACTCAGTTTCTTCCAGAAAATGATTGCAATCACAAATTCTTTGGTATTATTATCTTCATTTAATTTGTCTTCAATGAAAAAATACAAAAGAGAATGAAGCAAAAAGCAAAACATTGATCATTTCACACAAAACTCCAAAAATGGGCCAGACAAAAGTATTGGATCCCTCAGCCTAATACTTGGTTGCACAACCTTTAGCCAAAATAACTTCGATCAACCGCTTCCGGTAACCATCAATGAGTTTCTTACAATGCTCTATTGGAATTTTAGACCGTTCTTCTTTGGCAAACTGCCCAAGGTCCCTGATATTTGGAGGGTGCCTTCTCCAAACTGCCATTTTTAGATCTCGCCACAGGTGTTCTATAGGATTCAGGTCTGGACTCATTGATGGCCACCTTAGACATCTCCAGTGCTTTCTCTCAGACCATTTTCTAGTGCCTTTTGAAGTATGTTTTGGGTCATTGTCCTGCTGGCAGACCCATGACCTCTGAGGGAGACCCAGCTTTCTCACACTGGGCCCTACATTATGCTGCAACATTTTTTGGTAGTCTTCAGACTTCATAATGCCATGCACACGGTCAAGCAGTCCAGTGCCAGAAGCAGCAAAGCAACCCCAAAACATCAGGGAACCTCCGCCATGTTTGACTGTAGGACTGTGTTCTTTTCTTTGAATGCCTCTTTTTTTCTCCTGTAAACTCCATGTTGATGCCTTTGCCCAAAAAGCTCTACTTTTGTCTCATCTGACCAGAGAACATTCTTCCAAAACGTTTTAGGCTTTCTCAGGTAAGTTTTGGCAAACTCCAGCCTGGTTTTTTTATGTCTCCGGGTAAGAAGTGGGGCCTTCCTGGGTCTCCTACCATACAGTCTCTTTTCATTCAGACGCCGACGGATAGTACGGGTTGACACTGTTGTACCCTCGGACTGCAGGGCAGCTTGAACTTGTTTGGATGTTAGTTGAGGTTCTTTATCCACCATCCGCACAATCTTGCGTTGAAATCTCTCGTCAATTTTTCTTTTCCGTCCACATCTAGGGAGGTTAGCCACAGTGCCATGGGCTTTAAACTTCTTGATGACACTGCACACGGTAGACACAGGAACATTCAGGTCTTTGGAGATGGACTTGTAGCCTTGAGATTGCTCTTGCTTCCTCACAATTTGGTTTCTCAAGTCCTCAGACAGTTCTTTGGTCTTCTTTCTTTTCTCCATGCTCAATGTGGTAAACACAAGGACACAGGACAGAGGTTGAGTCAACTTTAATCCATGTCAACTGGCTGCAAGTGTGATTTAGTTATTGCCAACACCTGTTAGGTGCCACAGGTAAGTTACAGGTGCTGTTAATTACACAAATTAGAGAAGCATCACATGATTTTTCTAAGGGTGCCAATACTTTTGTCCACCCCCTTTTTTATGTTTGGTGTGGAATTACATCCAATTTGGCTTTAGGATAATTATTTTTGTGTTTTTCCATTGAAGACAAATTAAATGAAAATAATAATACCAAAGAATTTGTGATTGCAATCATTTTCAGGAAGAAACTGAGTATTATCTGACAGAATTGCAGGGGTGTCAATACTTTTGGCCACAACTGTGTATATATATATATATGGTATGATGGTATTTGGTTGATGCTACTTTCCTGGCCTCCTGGACAAGGCAAAAGGACCTAGATCTGATCTATTATATAATCACGAATGGGTTTTTTGCCCCTTCTGAGTCCGCTCGCGCTGCGAGTCAGCGTGGTCATGTGGATACGCCCGAAGCATTGGCCGCGCAGCGGCCATTGCGAGCAGTTCTAAGGCGACTCGCTATGCCCGCGCAGCGGGCATGGCGAGTCGCCTTAGCAGCGCGAAGCATTGGCCGCGAAGCGGCCATTGCGAGTCAGAGACTCGCTCTTCTAAAATCCCGATGCATGTGCATCGGGCACCCAGCTAGTTATATATAATTTAGAATGGCAAATAGAAAATCTATCATTCCTCTAAATGCTTTCTAGGACACTTCCTCTAGGTGGAGCAGTTACATTTCTAATGACATGACTTGTATTTTAATGTATATGTTATGTTTCGAGTTAATGTGAGTTAATGTGTTGGTGTTAATCCTTACAAAACCTAATAAAAGGTTTCTCAGTGTTCTGAAATCATGCCTCTCCTACTAAATTACTTTAGATAAAAGTGCCTGATTATCTATAATCATTCACTGAGCTGCACTAATTAAAATCTAAGCATGAAGATAGTGTGATAAACCCAACGTGCATGATTTTTGCTTCTATATCCCTTTAACCCCTTCACAACCAGACCAATTTCGTTTACACATTAGGGTTTCCACAATATAGGGAACCTGTCACCAGGTTTTTGCAACCTTATCTGAGAACAGCATGATATAGGACCCAAGATCCAGATTCCAGCGATGTGTCACTTACTGAGCTGCTCAGTGTAGTTTTGATAAAATCACTGTTTGATCAGCTGGAGATTATCATTAGCATTCTACTTGGCCTGCTGCCAAGTAGTCTGGCATATTCACAGACTGCTAAATCTGCAGCAGAGAAAACACTATCAAAATGACAGCAAGCAGCTCAGTAAATGACACATCGCTGGAATCAGGGTCTCTATTTCTACATTATGCTGCTCTCAGATGGGATGGCAAAAACCTGGTGACAGGTTCCCTTTAACTTCTACCAAGAGCATTAACTTTTTAATTTTTCCATTGACATACCAGAATGAGAGCAAGTTGTAGGAGTTGTCGTTTTGAATGACACCATCCATTTTACCACATTTTATCATATTATGTACTGAAAGACAAGAAAATAATTCTAAAAGGCATAAAATGATTAAATGAATGCAATGTGCCATTGTTTTTTAAGTTTTTTTTTATAGTGTTCAATGTGTGCCATTAATAACCTGGTAATATGGTCTCCAGATCAGCATGACTAAGGGTGTCTTCACACTGCGGTCAGGTCCGGTCCGGGGCTGTCAGGGGTGACAGCGCCGGACCGGATTTTGGCCCCATAATAGCCTATGCGGCTGGATGGAGCCAGATGGCAGCTATATGCCATCCGGCTTCTATCTCGCCGGAAGAATCTGGGAGAAGTCGGATTTTTCTCCCGGATGCAAAAACGTTGCTTGCAATGTTTTTGTGTCCGGGGAGACCAATCTCCCCATAATTGGTGTCTCCCGGATTCCACCGGATTCCCCCGCATCCTCCCAGATTCCCCCGGGAGAATCCAGGAGGATCCGGGAACCGGACACCTGCGGCTGCACACCGCTGTTATAATTCAGGACCGCGGCTAGCTCCCTGCGAGCCGCGGTCCTGAATAATCAGCAGCGTCAGGCTGCACACCGGACCGGAGGGCATATTAGCCGTCCAGTTCTGTGTGCTGATCCGGTCCGGGGCTGTCAGGTTCACCCCTGACAGCCCGGACCGGACCTGACCGCAGTGTGAAGGCACCCTAAGGCAATACTATGAGAAATGTGATACTATAAGGCTTTAATTATTCTTCAGTTGTTAAAAAAATTCTGAGCCGTTGTATACAATAAAATTGGATTCGTTTGTGCCGCCATTTTTAGAGATCAGTAACTTTTTTATTTTGCCATCAATGCACCTTTTTATGTGCATCAATCTGATCTTTATTGATATAATTTTGGGCTACATATATTTTTTTATTGCTTTTATAGCCTTTTGTGGGGAAAGTGTAGTGACTGATGTTTGATTTGTCTTTTCCTTTTCCATTTTTACTGAATGTTTTATACAATAAACATAAATTGACTCTTAGGGCCGCTTTACACATCGCGATATCGCAACGCAACATCGATAAAAAATCTCGTGGTACGAGCGTTGCAGTTGATATCGTTTGTGCATTGTGTCGTGTAAATGAGCAATGTGACGCGAAAACAACCTAACTACGATATTGCATGAAGATTGTGCAGGATCGTGATGTGTGATAGCGCAACTATGATTTGGAGTGCAACTTCCCCTATTCACTCCAATGTTAAATGCTCGTTTCCTGGGCTGCTCATACTCAGCGTGGGAAAGGGGCGTACACCATCGTAGTTGCGTTGCCTGCCGATATCTCCCTGTGTGACATCTGAGATCGTATGCAATATCGGAACGTGTAAAGCGGCCCTTAGAGTACCATTACACGTCGCAACATTTCATGCAATTTCACTGGCAATTTGCTGGCTGCAGTGAAATCATGGATACATTGTTCTATTTGTACACGGCAGCAAAATAGAACATTGTGTCCATGATTTCACTGCAATCAGCAAATTGCAAGTGAAATTGCATGCAATGTTGCGACGTGTAACGGTACCCTTAGGCTGGCTTCACACCACGGTACAATCTGATCTGGATTGTTTACACTGGACAGTCCCGAACCGGATTTTGGCCCCATAGTATCCTATGGGGCAGGATGGAGCCAGATGGCAGCATCTGCCATCCAGTTTCCATCTCTCCGGGAGTATCCAGGAGAATTCTTATTTTTCTCCCGGACACAAAAACGTTGCTTGCAATGTTTTTGTTTCCAGGGAGAAAAACCTCCCCAAATTGGCTTCTCCCGGATCCTCCCGGATCCAGGGCAATCCGGCGCTCCGTAACGTGTGAGTCTATGGGGCTGGATTGCCCCGATCCGGGAGGATCCGGAAACCGGACCCTTGCGGCTGCACGCTGCTGTAATTTCAGGACCTTGAAAAATCAGCAGATGCAATTAGAGGGATCCGGCTGCACACCGGACTGGAGGGCATATTTGCCCTACGGTTCTGTGTCCATATCCGGTTCACCCCTGACAGCCCCAAATTGGATCTGGCTATGGTGTGAAGCCGGTCTTATTAACATGGCCAAATCAAAAAATCTTTATTTCATATTTGAACTAAGAAAAGGGGGGGGATGTAAACTTTTAGATTTTTACATTTCTACTGATATTTGTGTATCTACACCTTAAACACTGGAGCTCTCTTGTTATGATTGGCAGCTGTCCGCCCCAGGTGATGCCGTGTCTGTATACCCTTTACTTGTTAAAACCATATTCATATATATCCAACCTTTGTATATACAGTATATATATTTTGTATATATATATATATATATATATATATATATATATATATATATACACTAGTCACTGCTGGCACCAGTTCACATTGTCTGAGTGTGCTGTGCAGTTTTTTGTTTTTTTTTCTCTTTTTTTTCTCTTTTTTTTCTCTTTCTTTTTCTCTTTTTTTTCTCTTTTTTTTTTCTTTTTTTTTTTCTCTTTTTTTTCTCTTTTTTTCTCTTTTATACATATATATATATACACATATACATACATACATATACACACACACACACACACACACTAGAAAAAAATTCTGTGCAGCACTCGGTTACTACCAATGATGTACATATGCTTATAAGCTATATATGAGAAAAAAGTTAAACTTACGTTTTTTCAAAAACTCAAAATCTTATCTTTTTATTCTGAAGTTCTTGGTACACACATTGGCCAATGTCTGTTTGCTCGTCGACTGCGACAAAGTGACTTCAGGTCCGACGAGTCCTATCGCTGACACCCAAGTCCTCCTTGTCCACCCTACCCTACTACTAAGTGGGCGGACACCATCTAGACCCTAGATCACCTGTAGGCAACGAGGGTGCAAATTGCAGCAAGGAGCCAGCCACTCCATAAGATACAAAACAGAAAAAAAAAAAACACAACACAGAAAAAAACTGCATAGCACACAGACTAATGTGAACCGGTGCCAGCAGGGCTGCTGGATCAAATAGTTTTTTTGTTTTTTTTTCTGTTTTCAGGTGTTCAGGTGACGCAAAGCAAAGTGGTGTTAGGGAGGGGTGGAGGAGCAGGGACAGATAAACCAGATTTCTAAGATAAGCGGAACCAATTGTATTAGGTAGATGGTTAGTAACCCATGGAGACCTGAAAATACTTAGTTAAGTTGTGGAGGGCAGAGTTTTAAGTGAGACAGATTACAGAAGTGTCAAGAGTTCATAGTCCTATAATTTGAGTGTGGTTGCAAGCTGTCTCCAAATGCACTTTCATTTTATATAAAAATGCATGAATCTGCTATCCCCAAATGTCCATTCATTTTACATAAAATCCCATAAATCCATGTGAAATATTTAATCCTGTTTTGAATGTGTCAAAGGTTATCAATTTGTATTCCCAAATTCTTCTCTCTCTGAGATTTGAAGTTACTTTTTAAAATGAGCAGATTCATATGGGATTCAGTGTTGTGCTCAGAGCTGCAAAACTGTTTTGCTACAGGTAGGTCCATACGCTTTTCTTTTATTGAGTGGCGATGAGAATTCATTCTTGTTCTGAATTGTAATCCGGTCTCCCCTATGTACATGCTGCCTGTTGGGCATTTGGTACATATAATTAAATACACCACATTGCTTGTGGTGCAACTGAAGTTACCTGGGATCTTGTAGTCCTGATCTGTCCCAGGAATCCTTATCTTGTCTATTGTCATTATAGATGGACAGGTTTTGCACCTGTTCTGGTTGCAGGGAAAGGTTCCTGTTGTTGCTGGAGATGACAGGGCGCTTCTGACAATGATGTTTTTTAGATTCGGAGGTTGTCTAAAACACAAGAGTGGGGGATCCGGAATTATTGATTTTAGTCGGGCATCTTTTTGTAGGAGTGGTTGCAGTTTCCGTGCAGCTCCTCTTAGCACCTCCAGACTTGTATTGTAGGTGCCTACGAGAGGAACTCTGTTATTTTCTTCTCTAGTTTTGTAATGTAGGAGATGATTCCTTAATATTATGGTGGCTCTTGTAATCTGGTTCTCGATTGTTCTTGGATGGTAGCCCTGGTTCAAAAAGGTCTTTCTGAGGTCCTCAAGGTGATTGTCTATCTGTAGGGTTGGAACATATCCGGTTGTATCTGATGGCCTGGCTGTACTCAATAGAGTTTTTTATGTGCTTTGGATGAAAACTCTCTCATCGCAGATATGTTGGACGGTCAATTGGTTTCTGGTACAAGGATGTCTCTATTTCATAGTTCTGTAGCTTAATGATGGTGTCCAGAAAGCTGATTTCAGTGCCGAAGTAGTTGAGTGTTAAGTTAATGGTGGGGTGAAATTGATTAGTGTTCGTGGAACGTCTTCAGCTGTTGCTCAGACTCCGTCCAGATGATCAAAATGTCATCGATATAACAGTAGTAGGCCAGAGGCCTGATAGGGCAAGAGGATAAAAAGACACCTTCAAGCTTGGCCATGAAAAGATTTGCATACTGTAGTGCCATTTTGCTCCCCATTGCCGTGCCAGTCTCCTGTAAATATATGTTGTCGTCAAATGTAAAGTAATTGTGCGTGAGGATGAATTTTGTGAGTTCTACCACAGAGTCAGCATCAATCCCTGTGTTTTCCAGGAAGGTTTAATCCATCTTGGTGTGGGATGTTGCTGTACAGAGATTCCACATCCATGGTGGCGAGGATGGTTCCTTCTGGTAGAGGACCTATTGCTGACAGTTTATTCAATAGGTCAGTTGTGTCCTGAATGTAGCTGGGTGTCTTTTACCAGGGGTTTGAGAACACCCTCTACCCACCCAGAAATTAGTTAGGTGAGGGTGCCCACACATGAAATGATTGGTCTCCCTGGATTTCCTGGTTTGTGAATTTTGGGAAGCATGTAGAATGTGCCTGTTCTTAAGGGCCTGTCACACGTGTCAATGTGTCAATGTCGCCCGCGATATCGCTCATGCGTCACAAATTATTAATCGCCTGGGCGATGTGGAATTATCGCAGGTAAGATGTCACACACGTCAATATGACCCAGCGATGCGGTGATGTCGCCATATTGCAAGCGATTTTATTTAGTCGCTTGTACGATGTCAAAATAGAAAATACGTCGCTGAGTTTAGTGTCAAACGCAGCTATGCACAAGGTCTACTGAGCGATGAGCGACAGGTTTTACATCTGGCAGTGAAACCTGCGATCGGCGATCAGCGTCATATCGCTGGTTGCATCGCTTGGTCACACGCTTCAATGTTGCTCCTGCGTCACTTTTACGTTGCTTGAGCGACTGAAAATCCGTGCCGTACGACCGACATTGACAGCGATATCAACGCGTGTGACATCCCCTTTAGACTTACTGGTATAAAGGTCATCAGCTCTTACGGATATGTCAGGTAGACAAGAAACCAACCTTTTTAATTCCTTGTAATAGTCCTGTGTGGAGTCAGACTGTAATTTCTTGCAGTAGTGTGTGTCCATCAGTTGTCTGTTTGCTTCCTTCAGGTAGTCAGATTTTTTCATCATGACTATTGCACCACCCTTGTCTGCAGGTTTAATGATGATTTCTTTGTTGTTTTTCAAGGACCGTATGGCCCTTCTCTCCTGGGCATTGACGTTGGATGGTGGAATCTTGTGTGTATCTAAAATAGTGGATTTTACCAAATGTCTGAAAGTGTCTATATAGTTGTTCAAATGGGAGTTACGCTTAACATCAGGTGTAAAGTCTGATCTTATCTTCTTGGTTTTCAGGATCCTTGTTCCTTCGGCCCAGTTGGGTTCGGAGTCCTCTTTGTCGCTGAAAAATTCCCTTAGGCGTAATCTCCTGAAGTAATCCTCCATGTCGCTGCACAGTTCAATTTTATCCAGAGCTTTAGTAGGACAAAATGAGAGTCCCCTAGAAAGCACGGAAAGTTCCAACTTTTTAGGTTTATAATCTGAAAGGTTGATAACACAATTAGATGCTTTCTGACAGGAGTAGTTGTCCAAGTTCTCAGGATTTGTCTTTGTTTTGTTTGTATTGAGTCCTGAATTGATGCACAGTCTTTGTAATTTCTTTTCCTTGTTCTGAATCAGACGAGTTTGTAATTTATGGTAAAATTGTTATAGATTATGTTCCATGGCTTCTGTAAGTGTGTTCCTCCATGCTTCCAATTCCCCCTGGATGTTACTTTTGATGTTGTAGTAGACATGCAAAAGGTGGTTACTTAGTCTCTCAGAGGTCCTGTGGCAAAGGTTTCGTGCATACTGAGTATTATAGGTATGCAGAAGTGTATTAGTAATCCAGAGTCCTTTGGGAATCAGATTCTTCTTCTTACATTTGGAAAGGAAGAATATGTCACTGTCCAGTTGTGCACGTTTCTTCAGAAGTGTCTTTAAATCCATAAAGATTCGGTCCAGTATCCTCCATTGGTTCCACTTATCTTAGAAATCTGGTTTCTCTGTCCCTGCTCCTCCACCCCTCCCTAACCCCACTCTGCTTTGCGCCACCTGTCATATCCACCAGAGCATATAACACTGTTTTGCCTTTTTTTTTTTTCCCTCTTCTTTCTATTGCTTATGTATAAATGTATGTGTCTTCAGAATTTGTGTCATTACCAGCCTGAAGAAGGGAACTCAGTGTCCCGAAAGCTTGCTATGTTTACCATCTTTTCAGTTAGCCATTAAAAGGTATCAACCACTGAGGACTCTCAGATTGCAATATATTTTTCTATCTACTGGCTAACACGGTATAAATATTCTTTACCTTATGTATATGTTAATTAATTTACCTTTGTTATATTGCTGGGGTTCTTTCCTTTTGTAATGATCTTCTTGCTTTGTTGCTCAAGTGTCAATCTGCAATTATTCAGTTTATAATTTACGCTGATTTTTACCAGGATTTGGAAGTATTCCTCTTTGTTCTCACCTGTATGGTATAACTGTCTTTTTTGCTTTGGTACGGTCAGTGTTGTCCTTCTTTCTTTCTGCAATCACAATATTGCCTTATTATTCATGTTATTTCTCTACTGCAGTAGTCATTGTTTGACTTTTCTATACCTTTGTGTTGGATTTCATTCAATGCGGTCTCTCCTCCTCTCCTCCTTCTAGTTTCTATCTCTCCTCTCTGAAATGTACAATATATTTCAGTCACTGCTGCTGCAGACAGCTCAATTCCTCCCTGTTTAGGCAATTACTTGTTGCCCCCTAGTTGGATTCTTCTCTATTTGGCATTCGGTCAATAGACTAACAGAGAGAGGTTCCAGCCACTAGCCAGATTGCGCGGTTAAACCACATATATATATATATATATATATATATAATATATAATATAATTTAATTATTTATCCTATATACACTACTTCTGCAGTATTGCTGTATATAGTTACATTATTATTATTATTTATTTATATAGCGCCATTATATTCCATGGCACTTTACATGCTAAAAGGGGCAGACTAGGACAAGTAACATAGTAACAATACAAGAATCAATAAATGTGGACAATTCGGTCGTACAGATACAAGAGGGGAGAAATCCTGTCCGCGAGGGCTCACCGTCTACGAGGGGCGGGTGGGGATATAGTGGGAGAGGGAAGTTCCAGTCGTGAGGCAGTGTGGTGGACTGGGTCTTATTGCAGGTGGTAGGCTTGGCGGAACAGGCGGGTCTTCAGGCTTCTTTTGAAGCTTCCCAGGGTAGGAGAATGTCTGATGTGTTGGGGAAGTGAGTTCCAGAGTATGGGTGAAGCACGGGAGAAATCCTGTATGTGGTTGTGCGAAGAGGAGATGAGGGGGGAGTAGAGAAGGAGCTCTTGGGAGGATCGCAGGTTGCGTGAGGGTAGGTATCGAGAGACCATGTCAGAGATGCATGGAGGGGACAGGTTGTGAATGGCTTTGTATGTCATAGTTAATGTTTTAAACCGGGATCTCTGGGAAGTAGGGAGCCAGTGAAGGGCTTGGCAGAGGGGGGAGAGAGGGGAGAGAGGGGAGTACCGGGGGGGCAGATGGATTAGGCGGGCAGCGGAGTTCAGAATAGATTAGAGAGGTGCAAGGGAGGTATTGGGGAGGCCGGTGAGCAGGAGGTTACAGGAGTCGAGGCGGGAGATGAGAGCGTGAATAAGGGTTTTAGAAGTGTCGTGGTCAAGGAAAGTGCGGATCCTATAGATGTTTTTGAGTTTAAGTCGGCAGAAGGTGGCGAGGGCCTGGATGTGGGGCTTGAAGGAGAGGGAAGAGTCAAGGATAACCCCGAGGCACTTGGCGTGGGGGACTGGGGAGAGAGAGCAGTCGAAAGGGAGGAGAGATATAGGGCGGTAGTTGGAGACAGTTGTGGGGTTGAGGGAGGGTTTTTTGAGGATGGGTGTGATCAAGGCGTGTTTGAAGGCTGAGGGGAAGGTGCCAGTGGTAAGTGATAGGTTGAAAAGATGAGTTAGGGCTAGGATGATAACGGAGGGGAGGTTGGGAATAAGGTGGGATGGGAGCGGGTCGTGGGCGCTGGTGGTGAGGTGTGATTTTGACAGGAGGGAGGAGAGCTGGTCTTCAGTTATAAGGGGGAAGCAGTTGATAGAAGGAGAGGGCAGTATAGGTGAAAGGGAAAGCTGTGGGGACAGTGGATCAAAGCTGTCTCTGATTCTGTCACTTTTCTTGACATTGACATTCTACTATGAAGCTCAGTCATAGGCGGGGGTTTAACTACAACAGGTTCAGGGGTTGCAATCGCACTCGGGCCTTGGAGCCTTGAGTGCCCTAAAAGTCTCTTTAACAAATAGAAAAAGACTATTGCTATTAAATATTTGCAATAATTGGGGCCCAATTGGAGTTTTAGTATGAGGGCGCATGAGCTTCACGTTATGCCACTAGTCATAGGGCTCGCTCACACCAACGTATAACACAGACTGGTCCTGAAATGTTATACTATGGGGAAGTGTCAATCAGCATTTTTTTCCTCATGCTGATTTGGCATATGAAAAGAAACACAGCATGCTGCATGTAGCAACACAATTTGGCCAGTGCACACCTATTCAAGCTCATGAGTGTATGGATATTATCGGACTGCGTCGGATAACTTACGACTGCAGTCCTATTTCTGTGGACTCACAGAATTAAAAGGTGGAGAAATTTAGTTCTCCATCTTCTCCTCACCTCTTCTACGATTCTAGAGAATCAGATCACAGTAAGGATAAGTTCACATGTCCAGAACGGATCGAGCAGCAATCGTTTTGCAGACACAACCTTTTTGCCTGATGTTAAAAAACTGATTTCAGATGGATCCATGCTTTTAATATGGGAGACTATGGAAAACTAATCTGTTAACTGATTGCTTCCTTTTGAAACTAATAACGTAAGCAAAAAACAGATCCTTTACATATGAATAAAAACGGATAGCCAAATAGCAATCAGTTAACAGATCCATTATTATTATCCAAAGATTCCATTATTTAAAAAATATGATCTAGCTGAAATCAGTTAAAGTGAACCTGTCACCTCCATAAAGCCCCCCTGGCTATCATTATCTGTCTCTGCGTTCGGTGTCATACCCGGCATTCTGCAGAGCGGAGCGAGTCAGGCCGGGGGGGCGAGCATTTGGTTGTCAATATCTCACCCATCGGGGTGTGATAAACATTGAAGGAGGCGGCAAAGGGACACAGAGTGGATGCCAAGGGGGGCTAGCAACGGTAGCCCCATGGATTAACATACTAATGAGTGAGTGATAGCAACGTTTTATTACACAGTCACAGGGCACGTTTAGCACAGAAAGGGATAGTTAGAGTAGTATTAGGAAGATGCAGGGACAGATAGTGATAGTCTGGAGGGCTTTATGGAGGTGACTGGTTCACCTTAACAACCTTTTGCAAATGGATTGCTGTTGAATCTGTTCTTTTGGATGATTACTGGACTTGTGGACTTAGCTTATATTGACACTCTAATCAAACTCAGAACAAAGTTTGTTTGTAGCGTCATCTACTATATAATTGTCTAAGGCGTCTGTCGGTCACAGAAATCGTGCGCCAGACAGAGGCCGCTCATTGGTGCCTGCCTCCGGCAGGCACCAATGAGCGCTGACTATGCAGATGCGAGCACAAATTCAAAGTTCGAATTTCGCGTCAATTTGCAGCCTGGCGACTGCTAAAGTGCCGCTGTCGCCGGGATACATGGGTCCAGCCGACGGTGGCCAAGGCAGGCGCGAGCCGGTCATCTCCCGGCTGGCGAGCCGCTGACCGGAGCTCAGTTGCGGCTACCTGTGGCACAGAGGTCCGCAGCTCGCCAGCCATCTCCCGGCTGCTCGCAGCGGTGGTGCCCTTCGCAGCATTCAAACCGCGCGCCAAGCCACAGTACTCTTATGATTGGTCACTGCGGTTTGAATGCCTCTCCTCTGATTGGTCGCTGTGTTCAGCGCCGACCAATCAGAATAGCGGCGCTCACCATGCCGCCGTATTTGAAATACAATGTGTGCCATGGTGAGCGCCACTATTTTGATTGGTCAGCGCTGAACACGTGTCATTGCACTTTATGTGCAATTTCACTGCATTTAGAATTTTTTTTGCAATTTCCCTGTACACTATATGGTAAAATAAATTATTGGATATGAAAGTACAACTCGTCCCGCAAAAAACAAGCCGTCATATGTCTATATTGACGGAAAAATTAAAATGTTATGGCTCTTGGAAGCAGGGGAGCAAAAAATTAAAATGAAAAACAAAAAATTCCCGGGTCATGAAAGGGTTAATCTCTGCTGTGAGCATGAACCGAGTGTCATTACTGTGCTCTGATTGTCTCACATGTGAGAATCAGAAAACAGGTGAAGAGAAAATAGAGAATTTAATTTTTCCATCTTCTTCATTGTCTGTCTCCGCATAGCGAGCGCATTCCGATGTATTGCCCTATTTATTAGCTTTAATTGTTGCTTACTGTCCAAGATATGCTGCCAGTCACAGCATATTGCGATTGTTTTCTCAGGTCACATTGGCATGAGAAAAAAAAAAAGCAGATCTGCACTGCACCTTAGTATGAAATTGGAGGGAGTACTATCCGATAAAACATCAGCTAGTACTTGTCCATTTTATACTCTAATCTGAGAAAACAGATGTATGAATAGGGACTTGTGGCCGCACTCCCGCTCCAATAGGCCACAATAGGTCCCTATTCTTACGTCTATTTTCCTGAAGTATACTCTAATCTGAGCGAGCCCACTTACACATACCGTGACTGTGACATACACTTACTTCACTGTACTCAATTGTGTTAATGTCTTTGCCTTAGGCTACTTTCACATCAGCATTTTTTGAATTTCACGGCTGATGCAGCAGATATACCGCATCTGCTGTGTAACGGCCAACTTCAGGCAAGACCCATTCCTTCTCTATGGGACTTGCGGCAGGTGCGTCAAGTGCAGTTTTGCTGCGATCCAGCAAATCCGGCACTTGCGGCAACACAAAAAAACGCAGCTAACTGCAGCTTTTTGACTTGCCGCAAGCCAAACCGCACTTGCCGCACCAGCCGGAAGTCCCATAGAGAATGAATGGGGGCTTCCCGCAGGCTTGCCACAAGTCAGCCGTTACATGGCAGATGCGGTAAATCTGCTGGATCTGCCGCGAAATTCAAGAAACGCTGATGTGAAAGGTCCATTAGTAGTAATGTTTGTTTTTACTCTCCACATTTCAGCAGAATCTTTTTTTTTTTTTAATGACATATTTAAATAACTCAATTCATGTGGGAGAAATTGTACTATTTTTTCAGCACTGCTTCTTTTTATAAAAGTACTGTATTATATACTGCATATACCAGTAAGTGAAGTAAAAAAAATATATATACATTTTGGAAATGTTTTTATTTTGTTTATTTTATATACTTTTCAGAATTCACATTAAATAACCTGTCACTTGGACAGAGGAAATTAAATGTATACTTATGAACAAAGTGGAAAAACAATAGGTTAAATTATCGCTGAAAAAGACTTAGGTGTATGGGTGGACAGCAAACTTAACTTTAGTGACCGGGGCCAAATAGCTGCTGCCAAGGGTAATTAAATAATGGGATGCAATAAAAGAGGCATAGATGCTCATGAAGAGAACATAATTTTTCCTCTATACAAGTCACTAGTGCGACCACACTTAGAATACTGTGTACAATTCTGGTCTCCGGTGTATAAGAAAGACATAGCTGAACTAGAGCGGGTCCAGAGAAGAGCGACCAAGGTTATTAGAGGACTGAGGGGTCTGCAATACCAAGACAGGTTATTAAACTTGGGGTTATTTAGCTTGGAAAAACGAAGGCTTAGGGATGATCTTATAATAATGTATAAATATATGAAGGGAAGGTACAAAGATTTTTCTACTGAACTTTTTAAAACTAAGTGATGATTCCTTATGGTAACATAGTAACATAGTAACTAGAGATGAGCCGCCACCCCGGTGTTCGTGTTCGATTCGATTCGCCGAATCGACGGGGTGTTTGACGAATGAACACCGTCGAACATCCCGGAACACGAAAACACCGGGCTTGTGGGGCTGTTTCACTTCCACAATGTATATACAAGTGAAATAAAGTAAAATAAAGTGTTAAAAATAAAAAAATCATGTATTCTCACCTGTCCGCGGTCCACCGAAGCCTCCGGTATGGTCCTGTGTCATCCAGGACGTGTGGTGACGTAAGTTCTCGCGGGAACTCCGGTCACATAACCGGAGTTCCGCGAGAACGTGACGTCACCACAGGTCCTGTAAGCACCGGACCTTGCCGGAAAGCTTAAAATAGATATTTTTATGTTTCGGACCCTTTCTTTAAGTAACTTTTACTTAAAGAAAGGGTCCGAATCATAAAAATATCTATTTTAAGCTTTCCGGCAAGGTCCGATGCTTACAGGACCTGTGGTGACGTCACGTTCTCGCAGAACTCCGGTCATGTGACCGGAGTTCCAGCAAGAACTGACGTCACCACAGGTCCTGGAAGCCACAGGACCATACCCGAGGCTTCGGTGGACCGCGGACAGGTGAGCATACATTATTTTTTTATTTTTAACACTTTCTTTCTTCTAGGTAATGTTTATTTTGGCTCAAAATGCGGCAGATGCGGTTTTCTGACCGCATCTGCCGCATTTTCGAACCAAAATCGAACATGTTCGATATTCGCCGAATTTGAACCAAATTGTTCGAATTCGGCGAATGACTCGAATAGCGCCAAAAACAACTCAAATTTGAGATTGGCGAACTATTCGAATCGAACATCGCTCAACTCTAATAGTAACATAGTTTTTAAGGTTGAAGGAAGACTAAGTCCATCTAGTTCAACCCATAGCCTAACATGTTGATCCAGAGGAAGGCAAAAAACAAACCCATGTGGCAACACTAAGCTCCACATTGGGGGAAAAAATTCCTTCCTGACTCCAGATACGGCAATCAGACTAGTTCCCTGGATCAACGTCCTGTCCGAAATCTAGTATATTTAACCGGTAATATTATATTTTTCAAGAAAAGCATCCAGGCCATTCTTAAATGTTAGTAGTAACTCACTCATTACAACATCATGTGGCAGAGAGTTCCATAGTCTCACTGCTCTTACAGTAAAGAATCTGCGTCGGTGATTATCAAAGTAATGTCAGTGAGACCATGAAACTCAGTCACTTGATGTTGGAGTGGTTGACTCACTTCAAAAGTCCAAGGAAAACCCATATGTCTTTCTTGAACAATATAATATTACTAATATGGGTACTAGGTTCTGTGGTGGGACTAGGGGACTGGTCTGATTGCTGTATGTGGCGTTGGGCAGGAAATCTCCCTCTAATAAGGGGCAATTAGCATCTGTCTCATGTGGATTTTGCCTTCCTCTGGATCAATATGTTAGGTATAGGTTGAACATGAAATACTATTAGAATATCACAAAAGTGAATACATGCCTCACTTTTTTGTAACTATTTTATAATATCTTTCCATGGGACAATACTGAAGACATGACTCTGCTACAATGTTAATTAGGCTAGGGTCACACTTGCGGGGTGGATGCGATTTCCCATGCGATTTTCACACTTGGATTGTGTGAAAATCGTATGGAAAAATGCATCCATAGACCCAATACAAAAAAGCATGCCCCAATGCCAAAAATACATGACTAAAGTGCCATGCGATTTTGGCATGCGTTTTTGGCTCAGCACCAAAAAACGTCTCGAGACGTTTTTTGGTGTTTTTTCAAAAACCCATGCGTTTTTGTAACATGGGGCCCTGTGAGAAACGCATGCGAAAACGCATGATGAAGCAGAACAGTGAGTAACCGCTTGGTTCCCAAGTCTTCCCTGACCCTGGAGTGGGCATGTCAACTGCAGATAGGATATATACAACATGGCTAAAGGGCGTTGGTTATCGGGCTGATATGCATGGTTGGTTATCGGCCTCAGTGATACCAATGTGATAAGAATGGCGTGTGGATGTGGATAGAATAGGTATAGAACAGGTAATCATAATTAGAATATAGTGACCACAGGTCTTATCATTCAATATAAATAAATAAATCAGTACTCGGTTGAAATACAAAGAGGGTGAACTCTTGACATTATGCCGTTATGGTGAAGACATGAGCTGAAATTCTTGAGACATACACATCCTGTGACAGGAAACCACATCCTGTGACAGGAAAACAGATGTATGTATTTCACAGCTAGTCACAGGAAGAAGTGAATATCTTGTGGCTGATGGTCACGGCTGGATCATGCCATCAGCACGTGATCAGGCATATTCTAAAAGTATGAATTGAGGAAGTCACAGTCAGTGAGCGGAAGGAAAACCTTTCCAGAGGCCAACATGGATGGACGTCTCTGTGAAGCAAGCCGTGGTGTTGATCCCTTCTCGCTGATCGTGACCTCCCCGATGATGAAGGTGAAGCAGCTACAATGCGCGGTAAACTATTGACGCTTATTCGCTATAATTAAGTCTAAGTATAATTGGTATAATTTATGTTAAGCCTGTATTCAATTGATGATAATTCATGTGCTACTTTGTAAACAAATAAATTAAATCTTGCTATAAATAATATTATTATTCATGCCTGATTTGTAAGTCAGTGAGCGCTACGTAAGTACGGGCTCTACCCCAATCCAGGTAAATTTAGCAAGACATTAATTGGCGTAGTCGGCAGGATGCCACACAGTGGGGTATTTAAAGAACACCTTATTTTTGAGTAATATTCTCTGATTTGGCATTTTTCCAAATTTCTTGATCATTTGGCAAGAGTACCAAAATGTTCAGAAAAAGTAAGGGAACAGCTAAGGAAATTGTTATGGAGGTTCCTGGCTGGACCGAGGCTCCATATAATATAGCACATAAATTGGTCAATTGTGGACTGGCAGAAAAATGGCAGGATAAGTTAAAAAATTCTGTACCCTATAATGTTATTGATGTACTTATAGGGATCCCTGCAAAGGCAGGTGATGTGGTAACTCCTCGAGGTTGTTAAAATTACTTGAGAGGGTCCCTGCAAAGGCAGGTGATGTAGTAGTCTCTCAGTGTTGTTGAAATTACTCGAGAGGGTCCCTGCAAAGGCAGGTGATGAAGTAATATTGGAGAAGCGAAACTGGACGCTAGCCTCAGACTATACAACAGTTTAATTCTCAGCTAGTTAAGGAAGTGAAGCGCACGTTGGTGTGCAGTTAGCATTTTGTCAAAAAAAGTTTTCAAAGTCGCATAATTTTTTAATTAAGATAGATAAATGTGTTTAAGGGACAGTGCAAACACATTGCATTTGTATATTAACATTTGTTTGTCGAATAATTGTGTGTGAAAGAACGTGACTGGTATGAGACTCCTTGATTGAACTGAATGACCGTATGCATGTAATAAGGATTTAAAAATAAAAATCCTGATTGTATAAAGGAGTCCGTTTAGTCCAATTAGTTGTGATCCCTTGTCAACTGGCGTCAGGGATACAACGGAGGAACATTTAGCAAGTGAAAAAAACGCATAGTCACACTTGTGAGAATGAGATACCAAGTATTTTGTTAACATTGCGAAACTAAGCAGAAAGACTGGGAATACACGTAGTCGGGCTTGTCCTGTCCGTGTGTTGCCGGTGGCCTATGGTTTTGCAGTAAACTAACTAATATTTGGGGAGGCTGCAAGTGAAGCGATTGTGTTGAATGTTCTGCAGATTTTGTGTGGGTTGTGCACGTTTCAGAAAAGTTGTATGTCCGAGGCTGGTCCGAGGCTCCCTACAATATAATAGCGCAGAAATTGTTATATAGTAGATTAGCTGATGCATGAAATAATAAGATCAAGGGTTTATAACCCCTCGATGTTAATGTACTCGAGGGAATCCCTGCCAAGGCGGTGATGCTATACAGTTAGAAGGTGAAATTGGGTATTAGCTATTTTCTTAGCCCAAAAAATATAAATATGAACAAGCAATAAAATGTTATTTGTTCACTGATTCATGGGTTGTAGTTAGTGGTTCAGCTACTTGGATTATAGTGATTGACAAATTCATAGGAAAGAGTTGTGGGGGAAAGAAGTTTGGCAAAATATTGAAGAATATATCCAAACAACCAAAAATACTCTTTTCATGTTGATGCACATGTTTCTCTTGACTCATTGCAGGAAAAAAAAAAATTGAATTGAAGTGCTACCAGAGGGATCACAGGGATGGCAAATTATTCCAAAACAATTTCTTGTTTTATTACGCGTTTCGGCTTAACATATAACAAGCCTTCATCTCTTTTCTTCTCTATCCCAAGTCTCGCTGACCTCACAGTCTTTGAAGACACTATTTGACTATCTCTTGACTCATTGAAATGTTTGTTTAATTCCCAAGCAGATGCGACAGAGTCAATGTCTGTCGCAGGTACTGAACCTGATAAAGAGAAAGAAATATGGTTGCAAGGTATAGCTGTTTGGACGCATCAGAAAAGTGGACACTTGGGAGAAAATGCCACTTACTTAACTTTAGATGTTATAAAACAAGTCATTGCACAATGTCCCATATGTCAACATTCACAGAAAAGGGCAGTACCACATACTGTAATGGGACACAGGTGAATTGTCAGCTTAGATTTGGCAGATGGATTTCATTGGTCCTCTGCCAGATAGTAGAAGTGGTAAATCTATCTGTACAGCTGCAGGCACATACTCAGAATTGATGGTGAGGTTTCTTTGTAAATCTGCCACCCAGTGGAGTACTTTGAGAACACTAAAACTGATCACATAGTATTATAGTACTCCATTACAGGTTTAAATGGTCAATGGAGAGATAATTACTTGGAGAGCCTCACTCAAATTAAGAACAGACCTATCACCGATTACACATAATCTGAGCATACATAAAGTACATGTAGGGACCCAAGATGGCCGAGATCCAGGAAGGATGCATGTGAAGAAGCTCCTGCTATCTGATCCTCAATCACAGGCATCCACAGCTATGGAAGTGCTATTTGGCCTCCATTCAACCCTAAATCATCTGCTGCCTCATCCCAGCACACCAAGCTGGGCTTATTTTTACCTATCTACCACCTCAAACTCTCATTTTGGCCTGACTGTGACCTCCACCTCACAGAGCGGTGCTGCCACGAGGAGCTCTGCCACCTGCTCTTACAAGGACTTTCTATCTGTCCTCGGTTGCACACAAACAGAACGGAGCTGGACTGCTGACATCTGACACTCCAGCAGTGAGGAGCCTTTGCCTCAGGTCAGGACCTGCTATTTGAGAAGTCACTGGAGCAGTAAGGCTGGCTTCACATTAGCGTATGGAACGCTGCGTACCAAACCCAGCCAAACGCTTGCGCACATGCTTTCCTATGTTTAACATGGGAACGCATGTGCCTGCGTATGGCTGCGTTTGGCAGCATTTGCGTTCGGATGCGCATAATTTATGCGCCTTCCGACCGCACTCCAGACGCAGCTTGCAGCATTTTTTTGTGCGTTCGCGGCACTTGCTCTATCCGCAAGCGCCTGCAAGCGCACAAAAAATGCATTGATCTCAATGGGTCCGCAGTGTCCTCTGCATGACACCGCAGGAGAACGCTGCGGATCACATTGAGATCTCTCCCGGTGGCCGCCGGTGATGTCACAGGAGCTCACCCACGGCCACCGGGAGATCAGCTGGAGCCTCTGATGTTCTCCTCCTCCCCGCCGCCGGTAATCTGCTAGCGATGTCGGCGGGGAGAAACAGCTGATTTGACAGCTGTTTGAATCTTCCCGCGCGCGACATCTCCTCTCGGTGTCGGCGCGGGAGATTCAAACAGCTGTCAAATCAGCTGTTCTCCCAGCCGACACGTCCCGGAGCTTACCGGCGGCCGGGGGGCGGAGATCTCCGGCGCTGAACTCCTCCTCCGGCCCGCCCTCGGACAGCACCGATTGGCTGGCCGGGCTCCCTAGTGATGTGTCCGCAGGCGGACATTATCCGCTGCGGACACATCATTTACACCCTGCTTTTGACAGCGTTTGTGTCTGCATGCCTTCAGCATGCAGACACAAACGCTAATGTGAAGCCAGCCTAAGTGAAAGACAGCTCCTGCAGAGATAATGGCGACTCAGGAAAGTTAACCCTCGCTGGCACACATAACACAGTGTAAGTGCTATCAGGAGACATTCCCACTCAGAGGACGGTTATTAACAATCTTGGCCACACATCCAGCAGAAACAGGGCAGAGATACAGAGCTACGACCAAATAGACTATGCCTGGATAAGTGGAGGGGAGAGAGGCTCCCTCAAGGCTGCTCGGTACTGCACTTTTGCAAGAGACTAACATCATCCCTTACAATCTCCTGGCCCTACAACACCTTGGCCCATACAGGACCCTGTCTCTCTGATCTCAGAGTATATTCTAGTGGCTGGCACCATAAACTATCTTTGTGGGGACACCTGATCTGCTGTAACCCGTTGCAATTTGGGTAACACTGTTGTGCAGTCGGTAGCTGCTCCCACTACAGAAGATCCTACTCCTCACTGACCCCCACCCTTACTTGTAGGTCTGCAGCGTCACTGCCTCACAACTCCTGCAGCATTCAGACTTATCAGTTCTATTGTTAACCCCTGCAGTGCTAGACGCCACCTGGGCCTGTAGTGCTATATCTTCTGGATCTCCACACGTGCTTTATTTCTCTATTTCTCTGATACTACGGATACATAACGTCATGTGAAGTATCTTGTATACTCAGTAGAGACTAACGGGTTATAAGAATCCCATAAGAATTACCTCCCGGGGGTGTGTCCTGACGCTGTAGCATGCAGGACGCATAATCAGGGAGCTCCGCTGGAAGTGACTATTGCCCGGTCCTTTAACGGCGCATAACAGCCCAAATTGTCTCCCTTTCGGTGCCAACAGCCTCCCCAGACTGTCAGGATGCCTAGGACCGGCTCACAAAGCCATGGTCCATCGCAGAGGGTCACAGATTTCTTCCCCTCGAAGCACCAGGCAGCACCAGCTTCAACAGCCAAGATGGCGGCGGCAGTTTCCCGCTCTCCTCGAACTCCCCATTCCCGAAGGTGAGCCAGCGGGGAGATCTCCTCACAGCAGGGAGGAGAACACGGCTGCCATAACATATGACTTCCTCCAGGGCCTCCTAGATAACCTCCGCTGCTCCATCCAAGATGATGTCAGAGACATTGTGGTTGAGCTGAGGGCGGATATGGTGGCAGTGGGGGAATGCACCAGCCACCTGGAACAGAAAATGTTGGAGTTTGCAGGAGCGCACAACGAGTTGGCAGATCGCTTTCATGATATGGATGTGGACATTCGAGCTATGCGTGCCACCATGTGGGACTTGGAAGATAAACTGCGCCGAGGAAACCTGAAGGTTAGGGGAATTGCGGAGGTGGAGGGAGAGGAGTCTCTGCTGGAGGTTATTCAACCCTTCTTTCACCTCATTCTCCCTACAGCGGCACCTGGAGACTTGGCGACTGAAAATATCGTCTCCCTTGATCGCCCCACATTGGCAAGGGATGTCTTGGTACAACTGGTCCACCCTAAGATGAGAGACATTCTACTACAGACTTTGCGGAGGAATCCAGTTGCTTAGGCTCCTTATGATGCATGGTCCCTCTACCCTGACTTATCTCCGGGCACCTTGGCGAGACGCCGCGACGTTGCCCCTCTTTGTGCAATCTTGAGGGAGCGAGGTGTTCAATATGCCTGGGGATCGCCAGTAAGTGTCTCGTTTCGTTATAAAGGCTCGAGGCACTTCTCCTCGCCATCTAAGATGAGGGCCTCGCTGACGGAATGGAACTTGATGGGATCACGGAAGTCCCCCTCCTCTGCTAATGCCAGTCCATCGGCTCGTCGTGACGCAGAAGGCACCCCGAGACGACAAGAGCCTATTAAGTGACTGCTTACCCCGAGGCTGTTCGCCTCTGGCGGATTCTAATCTCCCTGAACGGGCATCCCAGTTAACCTTGGTCTTTGCTTGGGTTTCGTGGGCTGCCCTGTAGTTTATTCCCTGGCTTCCCTACTTTGTCCCCTCCTGATGACATCATAGGGGTATTGGATTGCTGGGAATTATTCTTGTTACCCCCTTGCTCAGACTTGAATGAGCTTACACTGTAAATATTCTTGTGATTGTTAGTCCTTTCATTCCTATCCTTCTCCCCCCCACCTCCTCTCTTTCTCTTTACCACTGTCACAATACTTTATTCTAGTTGTTTTTGAGTCTTCCCCCCCCCCCCTTTTTTCTTCCCCTTTTTCTTGGCCATTACATTTCTCCGCATACCCTTCTCTCTTCTTTATCTTTCCCACCTTTCCCTTTCTCTCCTTCTTTCCCTCCTTTTTGTATCTTTACCCCGTTCCTCCTTTTCTTTTTTCTTTTCTTTGCTTTTAATTTGGGCGGGTTGGGTTGGCTGACCAGGCGCCCAGCACGAGTTTTAAGATTGTCTCTCTTAATGTTAGGGGATTGAATTCCCGGTAAAGAGGTCCTTTCTGTGGTGGGAGGCGGCTAGATCCCGGGCTGATATCCTCTGTGTTCAAGAGACACACTTACTGGCGGATGACAATAAGACATTAAGACATCCTAGATACCCTCACATCTTTTTCTCCAACAATGTGGTTAAAAAAGCGGGAGTTTGTTTGATGATTAACTCTTCTTTGCAATTTACATGCAAGAGAGTAGTGGCAGACTCGGCAGGTAGATATATCCTCCTAATGTGTGAAATTTCTAGTATTGCTTACACGATCGCCACTGTCTATGCTCCAAACTTGGCTCAGATGGGGTTCCTGAGGTCGTTATTTAACAAATTAAGGGGGGAGTCCGAGGGGCGGGTGATTCTCTGTGGGGACTTTAATGTCGTGATGGAGTCCCGGCTTGATACCTCCTCCTCAACCCGCCTCAGGGGTGGCCTTCTTCTTTTCTCCAGGGAGTACCGCCTCCATGACATCTGGCGCTATCTCCATGCTGGAGAAAGAGACTACACCTTCTATTCTGGCCCACACAGATCCTACTCCAGGATTGACTTTTTTCTGGTTGATGACGGATCCCTAGAGGTGTGCCGAAAAGCTGAGGTTGGTCTTATCACTTGGTCAGATCATGCGCCGATGTCGTTGGAGGTGGCTCTGGGGTGTGGGGGAGAGAGGCCACGGAGGTGGCGTCTGGGTCCGGACCTCCTCTTGGACCAACATTTGCTGGAGACAATTGATACAGTCCTACTTTGATCTGAAAGACAATGGAGACGTCTCAGATGAGACCCTCTGGGCCTCACATAAGGCGGTCATGAGGGGATTACTCCTTCAAAAAGCTTCTCAACGTAAGAAGGCCAGAGATGCTCAGAGACGGGACTGGATTAATCAGATCTAGAAACTTGAAACAATAAATAAAGCTAACCCCTCTCCTGCTCTACTAACAAAGATCTCGGAATTACGAGTACAATTACGCTCCCTTCTTCTCCGACAATATGAGATAGGCCTCCGGAAGGTTAGAACGGATTATTACGCAATGGGAGACAGGGCGGGTAGATTGCTGGCCAGACATCTTAAAAAAAGGTCGATTCAATCCTCAACTACTGCTATGCGGGACTCCAGGGGAAAGACGGTGAGGGATCCGAGAGAGATGGTAGAGGTCTTTGCTACTTATTATTCTAGACTATATAATCTAAATTTAGACCCACTTACTCCTCAGCCTTCCCCGGAGATGATTGACGAATATTTGGCAAAGATTCAGCTTCCCACAGTCCCTGAGGACTCCCTCGAGAAACTTATCAACCCTTCTCCCAGATGGAGATCAGTAAGATTATCTCCTCTGAGTTCGGGCAGGGCCCCTGGCCCGGATAGATTTATTAATGATTTCTTTAAGCATTTAGCAAAACCTTATCCCCCTACTTGCTACGTCTGTTCAACACCTGGAGATCTAAAGGCTTGATTCCATCTGAAGCCCTTGAGGCGACAGTCACTACAATATTAAAACGAGGGAAAAACCCGGAACTGCCAGAAAGCTATTGTCCGATCTCGTTGTTGAATACAGACCTTAAAATTTATTCCAAATTACTTGCTCTGAGACTGGCGGAGATTGTTCCAGAATTGGTTGACCCTAATCAGGTGGGATTTGTGGCGCGGCGTCAGGCGAGGGATGGCACAAGGAGAATGCTAGATTTAATCGAATTAGCGGAGAGCGGGGGGGCCCTAGTGCATTCCTGTCACTAGACGCAGAGAAAGCGTTTGACAGGGTGCACTGGGGATACCTGGAACGGATCCTGAGGAGGTTCGGTTTTGATGGTCCTGTCCTCTCGGCGATCCTGGGTCTATATTCTAACCCCTCCGCCAGGGTGTTCTCCTCGGGCTCTCTCTCTGATCCATTGAGGATCTCTAATGGGACTAGGCAGGGGTGTCCCCTGTCCCCCTTGATTTATGCCCTGGCAATAGAACCGCTTGCTGCAACCATCCACGCTGACTCAGTTGTAAGGGGAATAAAGGTGGGAGATAGAGATCATGTTGTGGGCTTATATGCTGACGACATCATCATATCTTGCTCTTGCTCTGAGGTCTCTCTTCCGAGGGTATTGGCCCTGCTCGACTCCTATGTCAAAATCTCGTACTATAAGGTGAATGCGTCTAAATCTTTGATCTACCCTGTAAATCTATCCCCGGGGCTGGCGGATGAGTTGTCCTGTACCCTCCCCTTCCAGTGGTCTTCAGAGGGGATCCCATATTTGGGAATCATCTTATGCCCCTCTTCGAGGGTTGTAAAATGGAATGTTGATCTATTTCTGGCGGCACTGGGAAGGGCGACAGACCCCCTGGTGTTGGGATCCTTGTCATGGATTGCTAGAATTCAGTCATTTAGAATGACCTGGCTTCCCAAATTCCTTTATCTCTTTCGGTGCATCCCCCTAACCTTTTCTTCACGACTACTATCTAAGATTCAGAGAAATGTTAACAAATTCATATGGGCATAAAAAAAAACCCGAGTTCAGAGGGGAGTCATGTACCGAAAATTGGGATGCGGAGGAATGGGGGTTCCAGATGTGACCTCATATTATAGAGCCTTGCTTCTGGAGGCACTGAGGTTCTGGTGGTGGATACTCTGGATTTGAGATGGGTGCAGATTGAGTCTTGTCAGATTGCTGGGGGTTCCCTACGGGATCGTCTGGCTGCCGAATCTATCGCGCCGATTAATTGTGCCTATGATTTCGGTGCGGTAGAGGCGGGAATTAGGGCGTGGAGACGCGCTCCGGGAAGTTGGACGAGGTTGCCGGCTGCTGATATCCCATTGAGGGCTCTCCATTTACACATTCCATCCTTGAGATTGTCGTAATGGATGGCCCAAGGTCTGCTCTCACTTGTGGATATTGTAGGCCACAATGGCATTCTATCTGGGGAGGAGTTGGTGATCATGTTTCCATCTCTCCGGCGTTCATGTTTTCAACTTTGTCAGATCAGTCATTTTTTGTCATCTAAACGTCTTAGAGCTTTATGGTCTCCTCCTAGTCCTTCTCCCTTACGATCACTACTCGCGACTAATGAAAAAGTATCTGGTGGCCTTGCAACCCTATATGCGGGTCTATTGGAAGAAGGCTCTCAGTCACGTCTCCCTTATAAGATTAGATGGGAAGAAGAGTTGGGTTTCACGGCGAATGATGAGGAGTGGGAGGGGGCAGTCCGATGCATATCGAGGGCAACAAAATGATTAAACCACATAGAACAGCTCTCCCCGGTAAGAATGGCAGGATTCGGGGGGGGGTGGGGAGCGTCACCCCTGTGTTGGAGACTGTGCGGTCAGAGGGGTACGTTGGCCCACATTTGGTGGTTTTGCCCCCGAATAGCCCAATTTTGGGTTTTAGTGGAGGGCTTGGTGAAGTCCCTTGTGGACACATTTGTTCCCCTTACGCCGCAGATGGCTTTGCTCCACTTGGGTCTGGAAGCTCTTCCCCCTGTGCCTCGTCATATAGCTACTTATGTCTTAATAGCATCTAGATTATGTGTGGCAGCGGCCTGGAGGTTCCCGACTCCCCCCACTATGAAGGATCTCACTTCTAGGTTAAACCTTATATTTACATTTGAATATTACCTGGCTCAGGAAGTGGGTCACAGAAGATATGTGCGAGAGGCATGGAGCTGTTGGGCGACACACCCCTTGGCTGTCTCTCCTCCTCAATGATGGATTGTGCTGGGTGTCCTGGTTGGTCTGCCCTGCCCTCCCCCTGACTTTACTGGACCTTTTGTCTACCTGTATCTATTTTTCCTCTTTCTACCCTGTCCTTGCTTCTCATAGCTTTTCTCTCTCCCAATTCAAAGTTCCTCTCTTTCCCTTTCTTTTCCCGATCTATATTTCTGTCTTATTCTTTCCCCTAGTCCTTTGTTTTTTCCCCTTCCCTTTTCCTCTCTCTCCTTTGGATCGGTGTGCTTAATCTATGCCGAATGCATTATACTGGTACTTCTATGCATTGCAAACTGTTACAGACTGTTTTGTGATTTATTTGACTTGTTATTTGAAAATTAATAAAATATATTCAGGAAAAAAACAAAAACCGTACATGTAGATACACTGATCTATTTGAAATTGAAAGAGGAAGCACAAATTCCTTACAGAGCTATTCCAGCAGCTGCAGGACTGGAACTCTACTCAGTAGAGCTAGTGCTCATAGCACCAGGTAAGGTAAGTACCATTTCTACTGGTTTTGCATGTAAGACATTTTGGTGAAATTGCAACAAGATCTACTTTTGCTTTAAAAGGTGCAATAGTAGTAGGAGATGTTATTGATCCTGATTATCAAGGAGAAATTAAGGTTCTCATGTTGAATCTAGAGACAGAACCCTTAGTGTTGTCTACGGGCCAAAGGATTGCCCAAATGTTACTTATACCTGTAAACTTGTTCCAAGTTAAGGAAGGAACAGACTCTACAGAATTGAGGGGAGATAAAGGTTTTGGGTCCTCCAATATCACTAATGTGGGGGCCAAAATATGGGTACAAAATACCCAAGGACTGCCATCTGAGGCGGAGGTCATTGCAGTGGGAAAAGATAGAACACTCTTAATAGTGAGAACAGGAGTGGAGAAGTGGGAATATGTCCCACAGGAGAAATGTTATTTATGGAAATTATGCCATCTTTTATTGTACCCTAAGTATGACTGTTAAGTGGAATCCTTGGAAGCGTATTTTTAGGCATAGCTGATGGATGGAGTAACCTACACCGAGAGGGGCTGATAGCCAACAAGTTCCTGGTGCACCAACAAGTGATGGAAGTGTTGAATGACACTCAACCCACAGATTGTTGGATTTGTACACATTCGCCTGTGAGAGCGACCAGTATTCCTTTCCTGGCTATACTGGTAACAATGGAAGAAATCCTGATGTGGGACAGTTGCTGAGACAGTTTGAAATCTGAGCGGGACAATTAAGAACTTGCAGTACATGGCCTTTAAAGGAGGCGTTTGGGTGCCGAGAAATAAAACTGGGTTGACGGATTAGGGATTGCTCCCTAGGAACAATATACGTATAAGTTTTGGGACAATTACAAATACAGCAGACGCTTTTAAACCTAGCCTACTACGGTAGAAAGTACGATTCATGATGTATTCTGGCCTTATGCCACTATGTTTATTAATGGAACTACAGGAATACACTGTGAAAGAGGGAGAAATGGCGCACATAGGGTCTTATCTGTGTAGTGAAGGATATAGCTCGGTGTGTGATACACTCACCTTTGAAGGTTGTGCCAGTTCACAACACCTATTGATCACAAAGAGCCAGGCTGCTGCACCTCCTACAGGATCCAAGGTGTGTAAAAAAAAGAGAAAAGGAGTTTCTACGTGCGCTGCCCCGGGTATTAATCGGACTTCAAAGCTTGATCCAAGAATCTTTATTTGTAAAATCTCAACGCATTTCGTGAGGTTCTCCTCACTTCATCAGGAGATACAACCTCACGAAACGCGTTGAAATTTTACAAATAAAGATTCTTGGATCAAGCTTTGAAGTCCGATTAATACCCGGGGCAGCGCACGTAGAAACTCCTTTCCTCCTTTTTTACACACCTATTAATGGAACTAGTGATACTTTTAGCAATATACCAGGTAATTTATTGTGTAATGAATCTTCTAAATATTAAGCTAATGAACCAAGTTGTGGAAACCCTGATGCAGGAAATTGTAGTACTTGATAGACCCAGAGGGGCAATTACAGTTATGGGTAAAATTAGATGATATACAGCGTTTAAGGGATAAATATCAGAAAGATAATGATGACAACAAAGATAGATGGTGGGCCAATACGAATTGGAGGATGGTTAATGGGGCTTCTGCAAGGGGCCATCCAGGTTATATTGTTTTTATTTTTAATATATGTATCAGTTAAAGTGATAGTATTTTTATTTCAATGTTGTTTGAAAAAAAATCAAGAAAGTTGAAATCAGATGTAAAAGTGATTTCCTATTGATGTATTGATCAAATATAGTTGCAGATGCAATTTCTCATCATTGGCATAATATTCTCATGGAATGTTCACCCTCTGCTAGAAGAATTTTGAATTTCTTGATTCACCTGGTCTTGGTGATGGCCATTATAGTAATTCCACTTTTTTAACTGGAATTGTTATATAGCATGCAAAAAGTTCTGTGGGAAGCCAAAAGTACTGATGGTTTCTTATGGAAATTGAAGATAATTCCTGTGGTCACGGACCGATTGTGATACCAATGTGATAAGAATGGCGTGTGGATGTGGATAGAATAGGTATAGAACAGGTAATCATAATTAGAATATAGTGACCACAGGTCTTATCATTCAATATAAATAAATAAATGTATCAGTACTCGGTTGAAATACAAAGAGGGTGAACTCTTGATATTATGCCGTTATGGTGAAGACATGAGTTGAAATTCTTGAGACATACACATCCTGTGACAGGAAACCACATCCCGTGACAGGAAAACAGATGTATGTATTGCACAGCCAGTCACAGGAAGAAGTGAATGTCTTGTGGCTGATGGTCACGGCTGGATCATGCCATCAGCACGTGATCAGTAGGGATGGGCGAGTCTACTCGCTAGGACTCGTTACTCGGCGAGTAGTAAGGGACTCGCAGGACTCGGTGCTCTGCGAGTTTCCCAGCGATTACTCTCATAGCAACGAGTCCAATGCAAATCAATGGCAATCCTAGTTTTGTCAGGGACTCTGACAAAACTAGGATTCCCATTGACTTGCATTGGTCTCATTACTGTGCAAGTAATCGCAGGGAAACTCGCAAAGTAACTGCTGTTACTTTGCGAGCTGAGTCCGGCTGTCTGCTCTGTGCAGGCTGCCGCAGCTCCAGGGTCCTAGAGCCCGCCTGCTCACAGAGATGATGTAGCAGAGCTGCGATTGTTCTCAGTCTGCTCATTCCCTGTGCATAGACATCTATATCTATTCACAGGGGATGTAGCAGAGAGGACATCGCGTTTTGGACTACGTCGGACGGAAGAGGATTTTTTTAATTAAAGATGGAGTCCCTAATGGCTGTTTTGTTTTTATTTCTAATAAAAAATTTTCTCTGTGTTGTGTTATTTTAACCCTTTATTGGAGGTTCTTAGTGGCCGGGTCAAACGTGGCCTGACATTAAGAATCTCGGGCTTAATACCAGCTTGTATAACAATTTAGGGGAATAACCATCCTCCCCCCTGCACCCCTGAACATGCATTTATGCTGTTTTAATGTAATTTATCTGAAATAAAGGAGTGATCCTGGAGACCGGCGAGTGCTGCCATCTATCTGTTCTGCTGAACATCATAAGATACACTCTATAACCTGGAAGTGCACCACACGTGACTAGGACGCTGGCAGGAGCTAGAGGAAAATCAGCAGCAGCAGTGTGAGCTCCAGCCTGGAGCAAGGCCTGCGGAGGGGAGACTGAGGACAGCGAGCGGTGCCCGGTGTCTACATAAAGATTCTAAAGGTATAAATTGAGGAAGTCACAGTCAATGAGGGGAAGGAAAACCTTTCCAGAGGCCAACATGGATGGTCGTCTCTGTGAAGCAAGCCGTGGTGTTGATCCCTTCTCGCTGATCGTGACCTCCCGATGATGAAGGTGAAGCAGCTACAATACGCGGTAATCTATTGACGCTTATTCGCTATAATTAAGTCTAGGTATAATTTAATTGGTATAATTTATGTTAAGCCTGTATTCAATTGATGACAATTCATGTGCTACTTTGTAAACAAATAATTTTAATCTTGCTTTAAAAGAATATTATTATTCATGCCTGATTTGTAAGTCAGTGAGCGCTACGTAAGTACGGGCTCTGCCCCGATCCAGGTAAATTTAGCAAGACAGGCTCATATTTGGTTACAAATCTATTCCAAAAAAATCCACAATAAATTGGTGTATTGGCCAATACATTAGCTAAGCATCTCCTTTATTCAAATATACCTACAGCAGTAATGCTATGTCATAGTTCCCCCGTTCCTGTGCAAACACCATTAGGGGATTTTCTCTTTGCACCAATTTATTGTGGATTTTTTTTCAGTAGATTTGAAACCAAATCAACAGATAAAACCACTGCAAATAGAATTGCAGAAATACTGAAGAATGATGAGACATTTGCATGGCAAAAGGTGAAACCTGGAGTCAAGTTAGGCTGCGGATTTTCTCAGCATGGGAGATTGTGAAATTGCTGTAATACACAGTAAAATTTCAACTCATGAAAATGTGGATATAAAACTTGTTGCATATACACCCCCTGGGAACATACCCTCAATGTATCCAATTATGTATCCTGCCCTGTTAATGCCATAAAAAATGGCTCACAAAATACCCATTACGGTAGATCTGGTCTAATAATGCAACATAAAGGAGTGGTCTCTTATCGGTCTCATCTTTTTTCCCTGGGAGATATGGAGAGTTGTAAGTTAGTGGTTTTCCCTTCTCTCCTCACTGGACAGTTGAGCAGAGAGGATTCTGAAGACCCAGAAGATGACAAATGCATGTTGAAGGTCCATCTACGGTCTACAGCCAGTAAAGATAAAGTGTCATCAGAATATGGTCTATTTATATCCACAGGAAGGAGCACAATTAACTATTAAGCATAGGTGGTGTAACAGCTTGCCTTCTCTCCTTTCCTGCATAATTACCATTGCCAAGACAAGAACACATTAAAAAGTGTATAAAGGGCCCATTACACGCTACGATATCGTTAACGATATCGTTTGTATGTCACGGCTTTTGGTGCGGTAAAACGATGTTGTTGCGTGTGACACGTCGATTCAACCAACGATAAGTCGACTGATCGTTGATCGGAGGTTTATGAACCGGACCATTAATCAGTCGTTGATCGTTCATTCAACCTGCAGCATCGGTTTGTGTGACACCTTGATAACTATGTCGTTGACGACTTTGTCTATTCAGAACTGAAGGACGTAGGCAACCGAACGACCGAAAGTATTGTTCCCTTGTCGCTGAATTGTTGCTGCTTCATTAACGGTATCAGTACGTGTGACACCTCACCAGCGATCATTGAACGGCGCTCCAACAATCTAGCTCAAGTCGGATCGTTGGTCGGATCGCTGAGACATTGAAGAGTGTAACGGGGCCTTTAGAGTCGGTCTATTGCAGCTTATGTTGAAATGAATGCTTTACTAGTGTGGCAACCCACTGGTCAATGCGCCATAGTAGGGGTACTGCACCCACAACAGAGTGTGCAGTATTCCTGTCAATTGGGAAGTATAAAGTCAACCTGAGGCTCCCACCCCAGCATCCTTACACCTAGACTAGGGGACTAACTGGCAACCCGTTACCCGGGTAACAGGTCTCAGGGGGAGTAGAGTTAGGAGTAGGGAGTAAGGCGGGAAGACACACTGTTGGATGTAGGCCGTACTGAGGAAAGACGCAAGGATGGAGCCTTAGAGGGGTCTCCCAGGGAGGGCGCCTGAGAAGAAAAGGGAGGCCCAGGAAAGAAAGAGGAAACCCAGTGCCAGAACATCAGACAGGTCTGGGGGAATTCCAGTCCACCAACGGAGTGCCGGCTCCAAGTCACGGTTCAGGCAAGTTCATCTCTGAGTCGTCTACATCGGCCAGTCAAAGCCCTGACCCCGTCCAGAACATGCAGCCCCACCAGGATCACCAAACCAGGTTGAGCACCTTAGAGAGAAGGGGACCTCATAGCACCCAACGGGTCTGGTAGACAAGCAGGCTGTGCAGGGCAGCGCAAAGATAGTAAGGAGGTGCAGGTCAAGAGGACGGGACAGAGAAAGACAAAAGAAGGTATACTATGGGAGCCTCAAAGAGACTTTACACAGTCTTTGAACGGATAGCTAGCTGGGTAGTCACTGAAGAGAGTAAACTGTAACCTAAAGTGCCATCTGAACCGGTTCCAATAAAGTACTAGTATAGAGTTACAAGGCCTTCATGTCTCCTTTCTACACAAACCGCTACGCAGCTGCGCTGCCTACAACCAGCACCATGACAACAAGTGCAGTGCTATCCTGCCCCGGGGACTCAGCTCCACCTGCAGAGAGCTACATCTATCAAGCTGCAATACCATCGTCCCCGGCGGTCTGATAGCGGTGCTGGTGAACATCACCAGAATCTGCAGGTGGTGTCATGAAAAACTTTTATTCTTTTATTCCTTTTTATTTTTCCCCAAACTTTGGAGCCGACACCATTGCTACAGGTCCGGGCGGGCCACCAGTGACATCCCCCCAACTCCACATCCGGGTTCCGAGTTCCCATAGACTCCTGGGTGAGTGAACTAGCAAGTGTGAAAGTAGCAAGTTTTCAGATATTTTTTTATAACAAAAAAATAAGTTTTAAGCGGCCGTCACACGCTTCCATATCTTAAACGATATCGTTTAAGCGATCTGCTTTTTGATCGCTTAAGCGATATCGTTTGTACATCGCAACGTGCGATCAAGCGATTTTACAATGTAAAATCGCTTGATCGTGACATCGCAGATATGAGAGCAGGACCTCATATCTAGCGATGAACGATGTAACAATCTGCTTCATCGTGGTGTATGACACCACGATGAACGATCTCCCAGCGGCAGAGCCTATGCTGGGAGATGGTAACTATGGTACACGTCGGGTTACTAAGCGCCGCGCGGCGCCTAGTAACCCGATGTGTACCATAGTTACCAGCGATCTCGCTGGCCAACATCGCTGGTGAGTCTGTCTGTGTGACATCTCACCAGCGATGTGAGCGATATTGTAGGCGATCGCGCGTGCACGTGATCGCTTACAATATCGTTTAAGATATGGAAGCGTGTGACGGCCGCTTAATACACATAACAAAATCTTGATATAAACAATAGGCCACTTTCTGATGACACACGGGGCAGTGACACGTCGCAACATGTTTGAATTGGAATCTTCCTTCTTCCCATTCATTGTGATTGCTGACTGCTCATTCACAGCTTATTCTCCACCTGTCATTGTTACTACCTGTTATCAGGATTTTTTGGGTTCCAGCACTCGCCATGAATAGGTTCTAAAACAATATTGTTAGAAAACCTTTTCCAGGCCAGGCACTAGATTTTTAAAGTGAACCTGTCACCCCCTTTTGGGCACTATAAACACTGCCCAGCACCTTAAACAAACATAGTGTAATTTCGGGTTCTGATGACCCCTATATACCCCCAGACTGGCCCCTTATGATGGCATTCACAGCTGCACAGTGGCGAGGGTCACTGTGCTCTATGGAAGCCATAGTGACCAAAGTCTAGTGAGACTTTGTGCGGCTTCCACCAAGCACAGTGACCCATGCCACTGCGCAGGCACGAATGCAGTTACTGACCGCAGGAGGGGCGGCATATTACAGGCACATAGGTGGGTTCTCCAGGTGGCAGTCTAAGTGAGCCACATCCCACAAGACCGAGTACCATATGGCGCGAGACACATTCAAAGTTATTTTCTGAGGTAATCAGGGGCCAGTCTGGGGGTATAAAGCGGTCACTAGAACCTCAATTACAGTATGTTTAAGGTGCTGGGCAGTGTTTATAACGCCCAAAGGGGATGACAGGTTCACTTTAAGTATATTGGTTATTTTGCTAGTGGAAATTTGTTCCACACTGCCATAAACAAATGAGCAGAGTAGATTGTTTCATTTAATTTCACCAAATATATTAAAATGCACATGCCTTTTAAAACCTTCCAGTTACCAATCCAAGATGGAAAAAGTAGAGAAGCAGGCTTAGGAATGGAGTCCCTACATTAGCCACAATGGTCAGTTTTGTTAAACATGCAATTAGATACTTGACAAATTCTCTACAACCTGGATTGAGTGGATTCTCTTTCAGGTCTCCCAGGATTTCTGAGATCTCTTCCTATAAGTGGAGGGGAACCCTTGAGATCCAAGGAGTTGAGGTGATGAGCATGGGAAGGGGAGCTGGCTCCTTCCCCCCCCCCCTCTCCTTCTGGGTCAGTTACTAGAGGGCTGTGTCTCCAGCAGCATGACTGGCTTCTCTAGCCCTCCCTCTTACTTTGCAGGACGTCACATGAAGGGCGTGATGTTATCTATCAGTGGGCGGGCACGCAAGGCAGCTCCCGTCCCGTCCCAGAAGGAGATGCCCAGAAGTACGCAGGCATGTAATTTTATAAAGTGTATATTTCGGTTTACATTTATCAATATTCTTAAGAAAAACATAGGTGGAATGGTGTAGGTAGGGTGCAGGGACATGTATTAACAGCTTATAGTCGTCATCTGAGGTGGTTGGTTCCCTTTAAGGTTGTTTAATTTCAAGAGGACCTGTCACCCCCTTGGTGCTATGCTAACTGAATGCAGCACTGAATGCAGCGTGTCTGCTGCATTCAGGGAAATGGTCCCCATGCCTCTAGCCCCCTGTAAGCTGTTAAAAAGACTTTATAAAGTGTACAGATAAGGAGTCCAGAGGGACTTACTCAGTAATGAGTCATCGCTGTTGCTGTTGTCCTCCACGCCTCCAGCCGTCTGTGTACCACCTCTAGCCCTCTCTTGTTCAGCCTCCTGTATGTGTCATCGCTGAGAGCTGGAGGTGGCACACAGAAGGCTGGAGGAGGGGAGGACACCAGCAACAGCGATGACTCATTACTGAGTAAGTGTGGCACCCCAGGGTTCGGTTGCCACAGATACACCTGGGACAGGGTTGAATCTCCACACAGGTAAGCCCGCACACAAGATCTTCCACTCCAGACCTGAAGGGGGAGCTCTACAAACCAAGTTCAGGGGAGGTCCCCTATAAATTCAGGCTTGGAGGCGGAGTCAGACAGTTCAATTCCTGGGAGGACTGTGAAGACAACCTGGTGACAGAGCCGCGCTAAGTCCGTGCCAGGGAGAGCCCCTAGCCAGTGTAAGGGACCCTAGAACAAGGGTCAGAGGCAAGAAGTAGCAGCGAGGGGGAGTGGAGCCATACCGTTTCGCCCCTTCCTAACTCGCTGGGTGTAGAGATCCTGAACTGCCACCAGACCATCCGATCTCGTACCATCAGTGCCTGTACCCTGGACAATACCTAAACCAACAGTAAAAGGTACGGAAACAATATATATATAGGGTGGTGGAGTCTCACACCTTTCTTTACTACGGAAAAAACAACCCTGTGTGCGACTGTTATTTCAGCACCTGATATTACTCCCGCCATAGACTGTCCTGCAATTCCCACATACTACTACCGTACTTCCCCGGGGATCCTGCTTCACCTAACCATCTTGCTGCCCTACCATCACCCCAGAGGTCTGACCCGCAACAGTGGTAACCATACCGAAAACGTAGGTGGTGTCACGAAACACTTTTATTATTATTTTTACTGACTCCTTTCAGTGACCACCAGGGCCACAGGACCCGGCACAGGCCCCAGTGACATCCCCCGTGAATCAACGCTCGGAACCGGGTACCCCACGGCCCTGGGGCAGGTCAGCTACTGGTGTCACAAACAGGATCTCGTGCCCGTTACTGATAGGTGCGGTGTGCCGTGTATTGATTGTGTTAAACAGTAAATTGGGCTGCCATAACTGTGCCACATGATGCGCGAAAAGGAGAGGTGTGTAACTGCCGAAAGGGCGTGATAATAAACCCCACCCCGCGCTCTGCGTTAGCCAATGAAGTGCAGCAGCCCGATCTGGAAATACCCGAGAGTGCTGAAGGAGGAGCTCCAGCTCCTCCTGATGATCCAGAGACTGCTTTTCCCTTTTGAGAGACTGGCTAAAGTTAACTACGGGGAGTGAGGATGGAAGTGCAAAAGGATGCTGATGCAGCGGTCCCAGACCAAAAGTTGTTCTGTAATGCAGTGCCGGACAGGACCTCAGCCATTGAAGCAGCCGCAGCACCTGACATTGTAGCACCGGTCATGCCGCTTGCTCTACCGTATATCCCGAGAGCGGCGTGGTTACCGCAGTATGCCAGGGAAGCAAATACCTTGGCTGAATTCAGGGAAAAGATGCGCAATGTCCTGGATATGTACTCTGTGACTGAAAAGCAAAAAGTATTTGTCTTGCTGGGCAGCTGACGGGTGCAGCCGAGCGTGAGGTCAAATCCTGGCTAGGCATAGATAAAAGAACAGTAGCCCAGATATTTACAAAGCTACAAATTGCTTTTGAAAGCTGTACTGTAGCTGAGTTAAGAATGATGTTCGACAACTATACGCAAAGGCCGTAGGACAATATACGGGACTATGCTTTGAACCTCCAGGAGGGGCTGCGGGCCGTAAAGCAGGTAGACTCTGAAAGTGTGCAGGAAGAAGATAAAATGTTGATTGAACAGTTTGAGGGGCTAAATTCACCAATCCATCAAACGCATCTGAGTCTATCGGCTATGGACAACCCAATTCTAGACTTTGCAACCCTGAAGGACAGAGCCATCAGATCGCTGTGAGCCCCTGTGACCACAGACCCCGGCACCTCAGCCACAGCAAGCCATCACCCATCCCTCGGATTTGGCGCCCTCTTCCTTAACTACCGCAGAAACTAGTGGACAGACTGTAACACTTGGTGTCTCTGATGACGTGCACTCCCTGACAAAGTATGTGGCCATGCTCTTATAGGCCATGCTAATTCAGCAGGAACCCAAGGTGTCAGGGAGGATACAGCCGATAGCCCAGAGGACATCCTGTGGATGAGAGGAAGAAGGAACCCGTTGTCTAGAGGAAGACCCAACGACCACTATGACTCATCAGGACTGCCCATCTTCCACCGTTGCAACAAGGCGGGCCACCTTGCCAGGTCATGCACTTTAAACCAGCGACCCCTGGGGCAGCGGGCCAACCCTCAGGAATGAGACGACCAGGCCCATCAGACTGGCGTGATAGATATGTGGGAGGACGGCCGGTCCTATCTATCGTGCTGGATGGCATTCCCACATTTGCACTATTGGACACTGGTTCGCAGGTGACAACGATCTCGCATATCCTTTACAAACGATTATGGGCAGACTCTGGGCTCACCCACCCAGATCCAGACCTCACTATATATACCGTTAATAGACAGCCGAGATCACAAATGGGGTTCAAAGAGGTGACAATAAAGGTGGGGAGGGTGGAGCTAAAGGGCCAGGACTTATTGTAATGGATACTGCTCGTCATGAAAAGAATCCAATGATGACACTAGGCACTGTGATATAGAATTGTCTAGGCGAGGTTCTTTTCTTACTCCAACAGGTTGCAGAAACTGCCAGCAGCAGTGGTTCTTACAGGAAGAAATCAGAGCCCTCATGCAGAGAAAAAAGGTACAGTTGTCCGGTGGTGAAATCGACAGTGTATGGGTAAGTGACCCGTTCCCCATTGTGTTGCCCCCAAGAAGTGAAATGATGATAAGGTGTCGGACAGCAATAGGCCTCAGAGGGCAGGCTTACCAGGCAATGGTCAAGCACATGTACTCAGATAGTAGGCCCATGGTCTTGACAGCCAGGGGAAAAGTTGATGTTCGCAAGGGGAGGGTACCTGTACGAGTTCTGAACTGTGGAGAGAAGGAAGTCAAACTGCCCAGATATGCTACCATTGCCAAGCTGTTCACGGTCAGCAACAACTCAATCCAGGCAGTGGAACCGTTGACCCCGTCCAACCAGGCGGAGGACAACAGCTCTAAGGGACAGATGGTGGACTGGCGTTAGTCACTGAATGTAGGCACTGACTGCACCTCTTCTCCCCAAAAGCACAGAGTTTATTGGGTAGTACAAGAGTATGAACAGTTCTTTAGTAAGCATCCATTAGATTTTGGGTGGATAAAAGGGGTACACCATCATATACCCACAGGAAACCATCCACCCGTAAAAGAGATACAGGCCTGTACCACCAGCTCATTATCAAGGTGCCAAAGACATGTTATGGGAAATGAAGGAGGCTAGGTTTATTAGAGATAGTTGTAGCCCCTGGGCATCTCCACTTGACGTAGTAAGAAAGAAGGATGGTACAATGAGAATGTAGATTAACCGCATAACAAACAAAGATGCTTACCCGTTCCCCGCATTGAAGAATCACTTGCTGCACTGAAAGCTGCTAATTACTTTTCCACTTTAAATCTTATGAGTGGGTATTGGCAGGTTTCCGTAGCAGAAGAAGATCGGCAGAAGACCGTGATCACGATGCGTCTGTGTGAGTTCAACAGTATGCCCTTTGGACCGAAACTTCGAGACCGCGCTACTATACCTAGATGACGTCATTGTGTACTACGAGATGTATGAGGAACATTTGGAGCACCTAGCTGAGGTATTTGAAGCATTGTCGAAATATGGAAGCCATGAAAGTGCCACTTGCTGAAGCCAAAGGTTCAGTATCTCGGGCATGTGGTCAACGCAGAAGGTGTGGCACCAGATCCTGAAAAGATCACCATCATCAAAGACTGGCCAAGACGAACAACAGTCAGAAAGGTACATCAGTTCTTGGGGCTGGTAGGATACTACAGGAGGTTCATAAAAGGGCTTTACGAAGATGGCAGTGCCTTTGCAAGATCTCCTGGTAGGCTAGACCAAGAAGAACAAGACCTCTGTCCCACTATTTGAATAAGGTGAGAGAGAAGAAGACTCCTTCAAGCAGATGAACTGGGCCCTGACTGGTGAAGAAATCCTGGCTTATCTTGATTACAATCTACAGTTCGTGCTGTACACAGATTCCAGCAACGTGGGATTGGAAGCCGTGTTGTTGCAGGTGCAGAAGGGCAAAGAAAGTGTGATTGCCTATGCAAGCAGGAGGCTCCGTCCTACAGAGAAGAACCCAGGAAACTACAGCTCGTTCAAGCTGGAGTTCCTTGCCTTAGTCTGGGCTGTTACAGAACTGTTCAAGCACTACCTAGCATCTGCGAAGTTTACTGTCTTCACAGACAACAATCCGCTTACACACCTGGACTCTCTGAGAAGCTAGGAGCACTGGAGCAGCAATGGATGGCTCGGTTGTCAAACTAGGACTTCACCATCAAATACCGGGCAGACCACAAGAACGCCAATGCTGATGCACTGTCAAGAATGCCCCACTTACCAGATGCAAGAGAAGACTCTGATGAGCTAGGAGAAATAGAGATACTGGCTTTTCACTGCCACAGTGTATCCCAGTGTAACCAAGGTGCTAGAGATAAACATCAAGAGGCCAAGCTGAACTCATTACCTCACCACAGGTGGAAAGAAACGCAAGACAGCAATCCGGCAGTTCACCTAGTGAAAGAGCTGATAACCCAACCGGGACTCACGTCTTAGCCCAGATGCCCCACCTGAGGGGCAGCACCTGTGGAAGGAAAGGAGCAGGTTGTTCATCTACGAGGATAGGCTATGCAGATGTTTCATTAATCTCCTAACCCAGGAGATGGTGTGGCAGATAATGGTACCGTAGAGAGATGTCCAGATGGTGCTAGACGCATACCACAATGAAACAGGACCATTCAGGTGGAAGAAGCTAGAGGTACTGTTACGCGAGAGATTCTATTGGATTGGCATGAGAACCACCATTGAAAATTGGTGCAGAAAGCGTGGACCATGCAACTTTAGAAGAAAGGATTGTGACAAAGAGCTCCACTACAGCCAATTGTCACCAAACAGCCACTGGAGCTTGTAGCCCTGGATCATGTGAAGTTGGCACTCAGCAGATCAGGCTATACATACGCCCTCACTATGGTGGATTACTATTCCCGATTTCTAGTGGTAGTACCTGGAAAGGACTTGACAGCAAGAACTGCAGTGAGAACCTTTGAAGTTTACTTCTGTAGACCATATGGGTATCCAGAACAGATGTTGACAGATCAAGGTCCTGCGTTTGAAGCTGGAGTTTTGCAACTTGTACGGATGTAAGAAAGTCTGAACCACATCGTATGGCATGTGTGAGAAAATGAACCAGGTGGTCATAGGCCTGTTGAAAACCTTGCCCTTGGATGAAAGAAGCATGTGGCCGGAAAAGTTGCCTCACTTAGTGGACATGTACAACACCATCCCTGTAAAGGCCCCATTACACGGCACAATAAACTTAACAAGATCGCTCAAATGTCACGGATTTGGAGTCGTTCAAGCAACATAGTTAGGACGTTGTTGCGTGTAACACCGAGTTTCAACTACGATAAGTCGTTGGATCGGTGATTGCAGGTTCGAAAACATCTTCTCAAATCACACGATCAACAATCGGCCAACCTGGTATATCGTTGTGTGCGACACCGCGATAACGATGTTGTTTACGACTTTGCCCATTCACAGCAATGAGCAGGTATCGTTCGCTGGGTTCTGCGAACGATACCTGCTCACAACATCATTGGTGAGTCATCTACGATATCTAGACGTGTGACATCTCACCAACAATGTCAAAACGATGTTGGAAACGACCGCACGCACACACGATCGTTGCCGATATCGTTCCAATGTCGTGCCGTGTAACGGTACCTTAAGTTCCACCAATTGCACACCAGCATACTTGATGAGTGCAAGACCCGGAAAGCTACCAATTGATCTAGAGATGGGAGTTGTCGTTCCTGAAACCAGTTCACCCAATGCTAATTGGGACACCAAGCACCAAGAGCAGTACTAAAAAGGTACAAGAGTGCATAGAGAGAAGCTTAAACCAAATCAGAGAAAAGCAAGAGAAAGATTATAACAAGAGTGCACGAGCTGCTCCCTGAATATCTGGAGAAATAGTTCTAAAGAGAAAAAAGAAGAACAAATAAACTTGATGACCAGTGGGAAGCAGAACCCTATACAGTATTTCCCTCCAACTTTGACAAAAAGAGGGTCTGCTTAATCAGCAAAGACAAAGGAGAAACATCATTAGCAGTTTATAGAGACCATCTTAAGAAATACCCAGAATAGTTGAAGCCAAAAGAAGTCATTCCTTGTATACCCCAACCTAAAGAAGAAAAGAAAGAAGATGATACGGACTATACTTGGAGATTTTCCTGAAAGTTGGCCTCAGTACAATGGAGCTATAATTGTACCACTAATAACTTTCACTCAACCAGTAAAAGTCCCAGAAAGACTGGAAGAACCCGTAGAAGTTCCAGAAGGACTTCCTGAGGAAAGGCTTGAAGAACCACCTGTTGCAGCAGAACCAGAGAATCCTGCTATCGAAGAACCTGCGAGTTCCATGGTAAGACTAAGAAGTCGCAGACAGTTACCAAGCCTACCAGTAAGACATAGGCCTACTCATAGTACAGACACTTGTACACAATCCCAACCAGTTGAAACACCAGTGCTACGTAGATCAACCCATAGTAACATTGGTCAACTCCTGGTCCGGTATAAGGAATAAGGAGTAATATGAAAAAGTGTATATATGTGTTTTTGTGTGCAAATAGTCAGTCAGTAAAGAAATAGTGTACAGAATGGCGGAGGAACTGGGGTCAAAGCCAGGAATATTAAGTTAGGGAAGTCAAGTTCCTGGGGAGGAGGGTGGAAACCAGGACTCCTAAGCAGAGACGCCCATAGGGTAATGCAAATATGTGAACTCGTAACCACCAAACGTATTGTGCCTGCAGGACTTATTGCGTGAACTTTGGCATTCCCTTCAACTTTTACTTAAACCTGAACCAGTAGACCACGGGACTGGTAGTGGTCAAAAATGTCCTTGTGTATATATTCATCCGCAGCCTGCGGCGGAAGAACTAGCAACGTATGGACTGGATTTTTCCCGTTTTACTGGGTTTTATCATTTTTGGTTTTGAGACTTTGTCTCAGTCCAGGAGTACTGAACTTAACTAGGGAGTAATGTGGCACCCCAGGGTTCAGTTGCCACAGATACACCTGGGACAGGGAAGGATCTCCACACCAGGTAAGGCCGCACACAACACCTTCCACTCTAGACCTGAAGAGGGAGCTCTACAAACCGAGTTCAGGTGAGGTCCCCTATAAATTAAGGCTTGGAGGCAGAGTCAGGCAGTTCAGTTCCTGGGAGGACTGTGAAGAAAACCTGGCGACGGAGCTGCGCTAAGTACGTGCCAGCGAGAACTACTAGCCAGTGTGAGGGACCCTAGAAAGAGGGTCGGAGGCAAGGAGTAGCAGCGAGGGGAGTGGAGCCATACCGGTTCGCCCCAGGACGAACAGTGCCAGAAACCGGTCACCAGCTCCCGTGACCATGAGGGATCTAACTGCCCGACAGTAAAGACTGGAGGTCAGGGAGACTCCAGGTCTTCTGAGCACAGCAGCACGGCCACTCAGCAGAGCCAGGGACCGCAGTGGATATAGCGGTGCCCAGCAGCAGGGCTCTCAATGCCTGCCATACAAGTAGAGACAAGCAGGAGAGGGTCAGGGCCTAGCATCAGGCAGCCTAAGACCAAAGGAAACAAAGTGCAACAGGGGGCCTCATAACTGGTCGTGTGTGGAGATCCTGAACTGCCACCAGATCACCCAGACTCGTACCATCAGTGCCTGTACTCTGGACAATACCTGAACCATCATAAAAGGTACAGAAACAACAACCCTGTGTGCAACTGTTATTGCAGCCCCTGATCCTACTCCCTCCATAGACTGTCCTGCAATTCCCACATACTACAACTGCCCCGAGGATCATGCTCCACCTACGTGGAGCGTAACCATCTTGCTGCCCTACCATCACCCCGGAGGTCTGATCCACAGCACCGGTAACCATACTGGTACCTTTACACGTCGATACAGAAGGTTAGAAACCACCGGGTGTCTCACATACATGAGCACGTTCCAACGGTTGCTAACGGTACCTGATACTGCATTTACACGCCACTACAAGGTGCTCTACAGAAGGTTTTTTCTATCCCTGGAAGCACTGACGGGTGCCGCAGGTTACCTTCTGTAGAGCACCTTCCCTCATTTACACGCCGCTACCACAAGGGAATAACACAAGGGACAACACATAGGCGTGCTAGAGTTGTGGATTACGAGACACTCGTACGGTGATTGGACAAAGCAATAGCATCATGATTGGCCAGCCAGCGCAGGAAGGATGGCTAATACATGATGCTATTGCAATTGTGTAGTGTGACTGGTCAGCTCCTTAAATATGCCGCCCTATGCAGGGACAACCAATCGTAACGCAGGAGCTTCCACCAATGATCGCTGATGGGGCGCGGTATCCTGGAGACTGTGTCACGCCCCAGGGAGTTCACTAGGTGTCGCAAAAACCTTCCTGTCCCTCATTTACACGCCGCTACTATCGGGTTGAAACCAACCTGTTTTTGAGCACTGCTCAAAAACAGGTGTCGACAGTGACCGGTGGCAACAACCTGATTTACACACCGCTACCTCGCGGTGTTTTGACGGTGCAAGATACAATTGTCTCCGACACCTGGTTGTTTCTAACCTTCTGTAGCGGCATGTAAAGGTACCATACCGGAACTGTAGGTGGCTTCACAAAACACTTATTATTTTTACTGACTCCTTTCAGCTAATACCAAGGCCACTGGACCAGGCACAGGCCCCAGTGGCATCCCCCATGAATCAATGCCGAGAACCGGGTACCCCAAGGCCCTGAGGCGGGTCATAAGTCCATCCGGACTCCTTATCTGTACACATTATAAAGTCTTTTTAACAACTTACAGGGGGCCTAGAAACATGGGGGACCCCTTCCCTGAATGCAGCAGTCATGCTGCATTCAGTTAGCATAGCACCAGGGGGTGACAGGTCCACTTTAAAGGGAACTTGTAACATCCCCAAATGCTACCGTATTAACTTGCAAATATGAGTTTAATTGCTTCCTAAAGTTGTGTGGCCACACGGTGTGTATCGAAAGCTACTGGGAAGAAATTTACTTTATCTGTCCAGGCAGCCTCGGGCTTTCAGTCATGGAGGCGTGAGTTCAGTCACCGCCTGGTACATAGTGAGTGGAAGCTAAAACTGTGCCCAGCACTTACTGACAGCCAAACATGTATTGATGCACTGCTTAAGCGGTTGTCAGTCAGTGCAGTGGTGTTTACAGCTGCCACTCACTATATACTGAGCGTTGACTAAAGCCACTATGACTGAAAGCTGGTGGCTGTTGGGAGGAAAAAAGTTAATTTCCTTGTGGTAGAGGGAGTTTTAGTGCAGCATCCACAACTTTAGAACAATATTAACCTATAGATTAAACCCATATCTACAGGATAACAGCTTTTAAAATTAGAGGTTCCCTTTAAGCTTATACTACTTTTTAATTGCTTTATTTTGCGCCACTAATTGTACCATAATTCTGGTGCATTTTTGGCACATGGTGTCATATGTTAGGATATGCCCCTTTTCTGATTAGCCAAACCCTTTGCAGGGAGGGCACAGAAAGCATCTAGAACATTATATATTTGGTACAAGTCTTCAAACCAGTGTTTTTTCCCAAATTACTCCAAAATACTAGTATATTTAGCTTTATAAATCTGCATCGCTGTATGTTATGCATTATAATACTTTGAAGAAATAAATTCTGCATAGAACACTTAGGCCGGCTTCACACTACGTGTGTGATCCAATCCGTGCCTCTCCGCTTGAGGCAGACAGCCGCGGACCGGATCGGCACACAGGACTGGGGGGCTATTATGCCCCCTGATCCTGTGTGCAGCTGCACGCAGTTCCCACTGCCGATAGGTGAGGACCGCAGTCACCGCGGTCCTGACCTGTCAGCGGCTGCAGCTGCGTGCGCTGCACACAGGATCGGAGGGCATAATAGGCCCACAGTCCTGTGTGCCGATCCAGTCCGCGGCTGTCTGCCTCAAGCGGACAGGCACGGATCGGATCACACACGTAGTGTGAAGCCGGCCTTAGGCGGCCGTCACACGCTACAATCTTGTGAGCGATATTGTTAGCGATCACGTGCACGCGCGATCGCTAACAATATCGTTCACATCGCTGGTGAGCTGTCACACAGACAGACTCACCAGCGATGTGGAGCAGCGAGATCGCTGGTAACTATGGTACACATCGGGTTACTAGGCACCGCGCGGCGCTTAGTAACCCGACGTTTACCATAGATACCATCTCCAGCATAGGCTCTGCCGCTGGGAGATCGTTCATCGTGGTGTCACACACCACGATGAGGCAGATTGATCAAGCGTTTATCGCTTGATATGAGCTCCGGCTTTCAAATCTGAGATCAAACAATCAAGCGATTTTACAATGTACAATCGCTTGATTACACGCAGCGATGCACAAACGATATCGCTTAAGCGATCAAAAAGCAGATCGCTTAAGCGATATTGTTCAATAAATTGATGCGTGTGATGGCCGCCTTAGAATAATGTTGCCAAAAACTCAGTGTATGAAGCCAGGTTAATCTGTGTAATGAGCCTATTACTCAGTATACAAAGTAATGATCTGCTCTTCATGATAATGCTCCACAAGATGACAGCTTCTTGTTGGAATTTCATGATCAAAGTCATAAATCTTACAATGAATATTTATTTCTAGATTCCAAAGTTAAACATTTTATTATGACCATATTAACTTTTTCTATATCGATCATCTCCCTCAAAATATTCACTCTTGACTTTGCTTGTATGAAGAAGGGATACAGTTCTGTAAAGGAATAGCTTGCATCCAAAAAATAAAGAGCAGGTACGTTACTATCACTTAAATGTATTGGTCTTCATATTGAGAGTTCACAGTGTTCAAAATGTAATCTTCAATATATCTAGATGCATTTACATGTAGGTTTTTCTGTATATTGTGCTGTGGTATTGACTCATTTCCATACAAACAGTGAATTTTGTGTACATTTCCTTATAAGGATATTCTAGTATAGGAAAAAAGTAATCGCCTCGCCAAAGTATTTTTGGGTATTCAACCACTGACACCCTCACGATTACCAGAATGGGTAACTTTTGTCTCCAGCGTCAATATGTACAGTCACCATTCCTCATCTCAGTGTGTCTTGAACGCAATGAGTGACAGTTTGCTCCACTTTGGAATCAGACCTGTGCTGAGCTATCAGTTTTGTGATTGACAGCTCAGTCGTCCAATCTAGTGCTGTGGCATGCTGAGCTGTCTGTGTCTTGATGGACAGCTAATCCATCCTATCTGTGACTGATAGTTCTTTCTGCATGTATGATAAACTTCCACACACTGACCATGTGTCAAACAAACAGACACCATTATAACACATGAGAAACACCCACAGGTGGAGGTATGTGGATATCCGGACCCACCCATCACTCTGGCTATTAGTAAAGTCTGACCTTGGAACACGCAAATAAATGTTGTGGCACCAAAAGTACCAGAGAAACAACCTGGCTTACATCACAGAGGACAACCACCCCTGAAATACATGCCGGCCATCCACTATGTACCCGGCCACTATCGTATATATTATATACATCTACATATATAATACAGGGTGGGCCATTTATATGGGTGAACATAAATAAAATGGGAATGGTTGGTGATATCAACTTTCTGTTTGTGGCTCATTAGTATACGGGAGGGGGGAACTTTTCCAGATGGGTGGTGACCATGGCAGCCATTTTGAAGTCGGCCATTTTGGATCCAACTTTATTTTTTTCAATGGAAAGAGGGTCATGTGACACAAACTTATTGAGAATTTCATAAGAAAAACAATGGTGTGCTTGGTTGTAACGTAACTATATTCTTTCATTAGTTATTTACAAGTTTATGACCACTTATAAAATGTGTTCAAAGTGTTGCCCATTGTGTTGGATTGTCAATGCCACTGTGGATATCTAAATCATGTAGCAATTTCAGATATCCAGTGGCATTGAGGTTTCCATTGATGAAGAATCGCCCCACTATCTTTGGACCCCATATACCACACCATACCATCAATGTTTGTATTCCAACAGTCCTGGAGGGATCTATCCACTGTGAGTTAGTATTAGACCAATAGCGGTGGTTTTGTTTGTTAACTTCACTATTCACAAAAAAGTTTGCCTCACTCATTTGAAGGCAATTGGCTATGCTGTGAAGATACGAGATGTGCAGCATCTGAAACAACAGATACTGGAAGCCTGTGCTAGCATTTTTTTGTGGTGTTACTATCAGTGTGTCAAAAGTGGGGGAAGAGGGTTGCATTAACAATCCAACACAATGGACAGCAGTTTCAACACATTTTATAAGTGATCATCAACTTGGAAATAACTCATGAAAGAATAAGGGTACGTTATAACCAAGCACACCATTGTTTTTCTTATGAAATTCTCAATAGGTTTGATGTGTCACATTTTCCCATTGAAAAAATAAAATTGGATCCAAAATGTCTGATTTCAAAATGGCCACCATGGTCACCAGCCATCTGGAAACGTTTTCCACCTCCCATATACTAATGTGCCACAAACAGGAAGTTGATATCTCCAACCATTCCCATTTTATTTAGGTGCATCCATATAACTGGCCCCCCGGTACATGTACCTGTGTAGTGAGCTCCTATATAGAGACCCTATCAAAAAAAAAAAAACAAAGCGCTAATTGCTGGCATACAGTAGGTTGCCTGTGAAGGGAAGAAGGAGACCCCACGTATATCGCAAAATGCTTGGCTTCCTAAAGGAATATTTTGTATAAATAAACATTATTATATTTTTGGAAAAATCAGTGTGTGAGTGATCCCAATGTCTGTACACACCATCTTTATCTCCAATAGTTGTTACTACTTTTCTTTATGGCCATCATCAGTTACCATATCTGAAAGGGATCGGAACTCCGTGATGTCACAACTCATTGTTAGAATCTACTGACATTCTGTTTCATCTCACTGGATCACTTCATTCAGTCTTTGCCTTCTAGTGGAAGCATCTACTGAAGCGTCTGCCGATTTGGGATTTCTTTGTGGATTTGCGAATTATTTCTGGATTTGACACTTTCTACCGGATTTACCTTTTTGTGGGAACATCTTTGCTACATTTGGAGGTAAATATTGTGAATTTATTTACTATCTATAAACTAGCATTAATAGCCAGTTGGTATAAAAAAATACACATAAAAGTAATCTTTACTGATATATTAAATGAATGTCTCAAATTACAGTTCAATCACATAAAAGCCAAAAACAAAACATAGAGAAAGGGTAGAGGTGTGTGATTAGTGATACACACCCCTTCACCCACACACAGTATGTCTGATATATCAATTCACAGAATACCACAGTGTATATTATGTTACCTGAGCATTATAGGTGGGGAATGAACATGAAATGTGTGTAGATAACAGGGGGATGAACACATATCCCATATAACAAGGTGTATATTATCTTGCAGGAGCAATATAGGTGGGGAATATGAAATATATGTAAATAACAGGTGAATGAAAACATATTCCATATAGCCAGGAGTATATTATGTTCCCTGAGCAGTATAGGAGGGGAATGAACATGAAAAATATGTAGATTACAGGAGAATGAACACATATCCCATATAATCAGGTGTATATTATGTTACCTAAGCATTATAGGTGTGGAATGAACATGAAATATATGTAAATAATAGGTGAATGAACAGATATTCCATATAACCAGGTGTACATTATGTTACCAGTGCATTGTATCAGAGAAGATAGATCCAAGCACACATTCATGGTTTTTTTTGCTGAAGATGATTTATTTCATAAGTCGGTGCAAAAGGTGACTGGCAGGACAGATAACGTTTCGGCCTAAGCATAGGCCTTGTTCACATAGTCACTAAGGATAAATTGAAAATATACAATAAGGATTCTGAATTGTGAAAACACGTGCATAAGATTATATACAAAGGATTATGTACAAATTTACAATAGCATCATGTCTGACATGTTTATTATGTTGCAATGACAGAAATGGCCTTCATTCTGGTATTTTGAATATCAGACAGATTGTCAAGAAGAGAATGTAGAAGTTGAGAGGGGTAAATATGGGTTATCGGGGATTGAATAGCTGCCTTATTTACCTGCTGTAGTTATTAGGAGATCACAGAAATGGGGAGTTCATGTAGGTAAGGTGTGATAATATCTGTGCTTTTTTGGTCCAAGATGGAACCTTCAAGAGATAAAGGGTTAAATGTAAAGGATTCCAAATACCCATATAATGATAGTGTTTAGATATGGTTTTATACCTGTGCTTTGGTATATGGATGTGAACCTGTATGGCATCCGTGGATGAATTGGATATGGTCAATATCCAAAATTGGAAATGCTGAGGCAGCACCGGGTTCCGATTATGATGAACAGGTCATCCAATACCAAGTTCAGATAATACCTATAGATGAAGTACATTGTCAAAGGTTCTAGAATAGAGTTAAAGACTACAGAATTACCTTACAAGGATCCTATCTCCTTTAGTGAAATCCTTTTATAAGTCTGAGTTTTTTAGGGGTCCAAGTAAATGGTAAGGTAATACTTCACCACTGTGTTAGATAGACATAAGTAAGTCAGAGATGTATGCACATATGGTATACTTATCTTAGGGTTGTCTGGAAGTGGCCTGCTCACATTGGTGTCAGTGGGTGCCAGCACGTCCAGTGCCTTGGCAAGGAATGGCCTCTATTCCCAGCCGCCGCCGCATTATGTGCGGTCGGCTGGTCATGTGACCGGAAATGACGTCGCCGGGCGTGCATGCGCAGTAGCGCGCGTCGGCGTGGAAGTCTGTTTATGTTTGCAGGTTGGTATAGCAACCCGCCTGCCAATGGAGAAGCGCGGCTGGTGCGCACGCGCAGAGCAGCGTTTCTCAGTACGGGAGATGACATGTCACAAAGCATAGTGACATGTGTGCGCTCGATCCTAGCGCACTATACTCATAGACAATGTGATGGACTGTACTGTTTAGGTTTATCCCTATACCATATGCACATGAGTAGGATATTAAAGACTATACATATTATTGGGAACCTGTAGTGGGTACATTGTGTGTATATAAGACAGTGAAAGAGTATGGTTGAAATGTCTATTATGAGCAAATATGTGTACAGGATATAGGCAAAGACATATATAATGTATCAATACCTTCTTGTCATATTGTAATATCCACAATGCTCAAAGCTTATAGTATCGCATACTGATATATCACAGCACATTGTCACTTATAGGTATCAGGGGTCCAAAAGCAGGTAAATACGTATAGTCAGGTACAAATGAAACAAAAGGGGGAAGAAATGAAACTTACAAATGAGAGAAACATAAAAACGGGGGAGGGGGGGGGGTGAAAAACTAATTATCTTACCATTGTGGTGGATGAGAAGAAGATGAAACGTTATTTGTATCATGTTATCTATGGAAAAGAGGTATTAGGTTAGCCAATCAATCTCGCGATTTAAACCCTTAGGGGCCAACGTATCAAGGGTATAGATCCAGTAGCTTTCATGGCGTTTAAGCAATTTAATATGGTTACCTCCACGGCGAGGTCTAGGGACATGCTCTATAACCTGGAATCGGAGTTGTGCCACATTGTGGTTAGCTTCCCTAAAGTGATGGGGAAGTGGCAACCATGTCTTGCCACAACGTATGGTGGATTTGTGGCTTGTGATTCTGTCTCTTACGGTCTGTGTTGTCTCCCCTACGTATAGTAGCCCGCAGGGGCATTTGACAAGATAGACCACAAAACTCGATTCAAGGTATAGAATCCCCGAACCTTGTATGACTTCCCCGAGCGTGGATGGACTACCTCACTGCCTTTGATGACGTTCGAGCAACACATACATCCTAAACATGGAAAAGTCCCTGTTCTTTGTTCTCCAGTTAATGTCCTAGTAAGGGTTTGTTTCTTGGACCCCACGTCTGCCCTGACAACCTGATCTTTTATGTTGGGTGGCCTCCTGCAACACATCAATGGTGGATGTTTGAAGGTTGCTATATTGGGGTAGGCCTTGGTTAATAGGGGCCAATTTTTCCTTACTAGTTTATGTATTTTAGGCATGATCGGATGGTATGTGTGTACGAATGGTACCCTGTCTTTAGTGGTAGAGCAGTCTATCATGTTGTCTGAGTCAAGAATGGCACTGTTGAATTCAGAAGTCAATAACGTGTGGGGGTAATCTCTCTGCGCAAATTTGGTTGACATTTCTTTTAGCGTGGTTTCTTTAGTTGGTTGATCTGTAACTATACGGGTTACCCTTTTGAACTGAGAACGTGGGAGACTATTTTTGGTGGATCGAGGATGGCAACTACTGTATAGGAGGAGGCCATTGCAATCAGTCGGCTTTGAGTATAGATCTGTAGTTAATCTGCCATCAGTGTTTTTTATTACTCTGGTGTCAAGGAATGGGATTTCTTTGTTATGTGAGTTCAAAGTAAATGTTAGTTCTGTACGTATTGAGTTGATATACTCCAAAAAGGATGTTAGGTTCTCCTCGGTACCTGTCCAGATGCAGAATATATCATCTATATATCGAAACCATGTGGTGACATAGCTTTTGAATAGGGTATGTGGGTAAATATACTCCTCCTCAAATTGATTCATGTAGAGGTTTGCATAGGCCGGGGCTACATTCGAGCCCATTGCAGTGCCACAGGTCTGGATGTAGAATTGGTCTCCAAAGAGAAAATAGTTCTCTCTTAGAACCAATTCCAGAAGTTCAATGCATAAGTTCTTTACATTTAATTCTACATTGGAGTGTTCTAATGTTCTGACAACTGCCTCAATCCCCTTCTCGTGAGTGATTGATGTGTACAGGCTGTTAACATCAAAAGTGCAAAGTAAGCTGTTCGAAGGGATCCTATCCAAAGATCTTATTCTAGTTAAGAAATCTCCAGTGTCCAAAATGAATGACAATAACCCATAACCCGATAACCCATATTTACCCCTCTCAACTTCTACATTCTCTTCTTGACAATCTGTCTGATATTCAAAATACCAGAATGAAGGCCATTTCTGTCATTGCAACATAATAA